>SJYV01012307.1:1368625-1395540 GCA_006410875.1 Neotragus pygmaeus | reverse complement strand
GGCGCGGAGACGAGACCACGACAGCGGGGCCCCCGGAGAAGCCAGGATGCCGGCTAAGGGGAAGGACAAAAAGAAAGGGAAGGGCAAAGACAAAGGCAAAGACAAGAAGAAGAAGTAAGGGGGAGCCACGCTGGGGTCCCTCCTCCAGGGCCTGCCCTCCGGAGATTCGCAGGCGCCGGCCAACTGGCGCCCTTTCCCCGCTCCCCTCCCGGACCTTCCCCTTGCTCTCCCAGCTTCTGAGAAGGACGGCTCCGTTGCTCAGAAATTCTCCAAAGGCATGCCATACCCCCCACTGCTTCAGCTAAGACCGGAGTGTTGCGATTTGGGACCCTGAAATCTTTTAGACACAGCCCCTGCCTATGTGGAATGTACTAACGAGGAGGCAGATAAGTTCCCCAAGAAATTAAGTAACATAGGACCGAACTGACTCATTTGAAAAGACCCTGATGCTGGGAAAGGTTGAAGCGGGAGAAGAAGGGGACGACAGAGGATGAGATGGTTGGATGGCATCACCGACTCAATGGCCGTGCGTTTGAGTAAACTCCGGGAGTCGGTGATGGACAGGAAGGCCCGGCGTGCTGCAGTCCACGGGGTCGCAAAGAGTCGGATACGACTGAGCGACGAACTGACTGACTGAGGACCGAATGAAATAAGTGCTAGTGTAGGGGAAAAGCTCTAAAAGTGAGGAGGAAGCGTTAGTTCTGACACTGGAGTTGAAGGTCGGAGATCCTCTAGACCTGTGCTGTCCAACAGTGTCGTCACCGGTCATGTGTAGCTATTAAGATTCGTTAAACTAATAATTCAGATCCTCGTTTGTACCGGCTACATTGCGTGTACTCAGTAGGCCTGTGTGGCTAGTGGTGACTGTATTGGACAGTCTAGATAGCATTAACGTCACAGAAAGTTCTGTTGGACAGCACTGTTCGCCACCAGTGTCTTCGCTGGGGAGGGGAGTAATTTTTGACTCCCCGAGGACGTTTGTCAAGGAGACATTTTTGGTTGTCACATCTGGGGACCTCTAGTGGATAAGAGACTGAGTGAAAGTCGCTCAGTCGTGTCCCACTCTTTGCGACCCCATGGATGATACAGTCTGTGGAATTCTCCAGGCCAGAATACTGGAGTGGAGAAGATCCCTTCTCCAGCGGATCTTCCTGACCCAGGAATAGAACCGGCCTGTCCTGCATTCCTGGTGATTTTTTTTTTACCACCTGAGCTATCAGACCAAGGATACTGTTAAATATCCTACAGTGCACATTAACAACCTCCAGCCCCACTCCAGATAAAGAATCATGTGGCTCAGAATATTAGTAGTCGCGAAATCCTCAAGACCCAAAGATGCTCTAGAATAGGCACTAAGCCTTATTCACCTTATCTCCAGCACCTGGAAGAGAGTCGGAATCATAGAAGAAGCTTAATATTTGTTAAACAAATTAAGATGTCTGCTCCTGTAGGCTTCAACTTGGATCTTTCCCCACACCCCACCCCTGTCCCCGCAAGAACTGTGCTGTAGTGCTCTGAGTTCCTTATTTTTTGCCTGTAACCTGATCGATCTCAGCTGTGTGGTTGAGAGGCACTTAAACATCCTGAAGAATGTCTGGGTGATTGAAGTAATTCCTTGGGCCTTTTCAAGGATTCCTTTTGGTTCGAAGGAAAACATAAAGCATTTGAGTATTCAGATTTCCCCAAATGATGAGAATTTCTGAAGTGGGTAAGATTGCTCTAGCATTAAAGCTTCACGGGTTTGGAGTTGCTGCTAGATTGCTACTACATTTATTGGATGACCCTAGTGGTTCCTAGACACATTGGAATCATACATCTTGTCCAACAGCACTATATATGGGACCACAAGGGATCTTTGTAAAGTTTATAAAGTAATTTGTTTAAGAGAGTAATGCCTGCTCAGTACAGAGAGTTTAGGATATCTGGTAAGTCAAACAGAACAAAACCACCTGTAATCCCATTATCCAAAGAGAACCACTATTATCATTTTGGAATATTCTTTTTCTTCTTCCTAAGATAACAGCCCAATATATAAATTTATTTGCAATTTTCCCCCTGCTGCTACTGCTAAGTCACTTCAGTCGTGTCTGACTCTGTGCGACCCCATCCCTGGGATTCTTCATTTCCCCCCTAGTGTATTAATATAAGTATTCTACAGTGTGATTAAAAAAAAATAACTGCATGGTTAGTCCTGCACTGCCAATGGCTTGTCACATTCCTAGAACTCACTAGCATATGTTTTCTATTTTTGCCCATTTATCTACAGTACACATATCAACAATGAGAAACACTGAGGGCAACAGACCATATATATTTCTTACTAACTCATTCATCCAACAATATTTGCTCATATGTGCCAGGCAAATGCCAAGCAAAATAAATTATAATAAAGACAAAGGTGTAATACTAATATAGTAGAGAAATACTTATATGCTGTTGATGTCCTCTTCCTGTGCAGGAAGATCATAAAACTTGAGGAATCTCTTGTGGAGAGAGCCAAGGCCAATGCCTCCCTTTGGGAAGCCAGGCTGGAAATCACAGAACTTTCTAGGATTGAGTATCGTGATACTTCCCGGAGACTGGCAAGATGTAATGAAGAGTTAAAGAGACAGCAGTATAAAATGGAGAAAGACACAATGTCTGTATTGAACTATCTGAAGAAACAGGATCAGGAGAAAGATAATCTGGTAGGTAGGTAGAAACCCTACCAAGCCTTAATAACTATCTCTTGTTATACTGATGTGGCTATGTATTTCCAGTATTTTAATTGCTTGAAAACTCATCCCACAGTTAAGACATTTCAGTTGACTTTTAACTGTCCTTTGAAGCAACATGTTATTTCAGAACACCTTACAGTCAGAATTGCCTTTTATTTTCATCCTTGTCCCATATTTTCTTGGATGAAACAAAAATGATGCTAATAGGACATTATGATCAACTTGAAGAACAAGAGTGTGGTGTATGATCTGTATATTTTTTGATATCGATAACTATGAGTAATCTGTAAAGCAGTTTATTGATAATCCATGATCACATAGTTATGAACTCAGCAAACTGACTCTCTTCTGTTGGACCTGTTGAATCTTTATCTTACTGAACCTTGTTGAAATGTTGGGCATAGAGCTATCATTTTCTGTGGAAAAAAGGAAAGAAACTAACATTTTGGGACTCCTGTTTGTGCCAGGCACCATGTTGGGTACTTTACCTCTGCTATCTCATTTAGTCCTTTTAATAACCCACTGTAGCCACAAATTGTCATTCCCATTTTACAGGTAAAGAAATTGACTCTCAGGGCAGGTAACTTGCCAGAGTCTCACAGCTAGTGGGTGTTAACGTGTGAATTTAGGTGTGACTTAAATTCATCTCTTTCTTAGCTGCCTCTTTGTGTCCCATGGTGACCCAAGGAAATTTGTATCATGTTTCATTCCCATGTATGTTTTTTGTATTATTAAATAGTAAAAATACAAATACACATAGGAGGCACTTACTAAAATATTTTTAAATGCATGCATGAATGAATGGGTTGTGATTCCACTGATGCTTTGAAAAAGTTAGCAATCAAAACTTAAGTTCAAGATGATTTGGAAGCATATTAGAGAAATCAGACAACTGAACACTTGTGTGGATTTTATGTTTTATTAAAGTAATTTTTTGGTATAGTATTTTTTCTTCTTTCCTAGGCAACTTCCATTTTTAAAATTACTCTTTGATAATAGCATGCATTATCAAAATTATCTGATATAAATTATTATTCTAAAATAAGCCTTTAGGCCAGCCATGCAAATAATTTTCAAAATTCATTGTATAAGATTTGTAGACTGCATTAGCTGATTGATGTTGGTCTGCCTTTATCAGTATCATTTGTATTTCCTGATTTTCATCTGATGGAGGCAGACCAATATCAATTAGCTAATGCAGTCCACAAGGGCTCAGAGGTTTAAGCGTCTGCCTGCAATGCGGGAGACCTGGGTTCGATCCCCGGGTCAGGAAGATCCCGTGGAGAAGGAAATGGCAACCCACTCCAATATTCTTGCCTGGAGAATCCCATGGACGGAGGAGCCGGGAGGGCTACAGTCCATGGGGTCACAAGGAGTCAGACACGACTGAGCGACTTCACTTTCACTTTCCATGTATCATAGGCCAGCATCTGACTGTAGCAAATACATAATTTTCTCATAGACATGGACTCATTAAAACCAAAGAAACTTCTTTGAGAGGAAGAAGTAAAATAAATTATTCAATATACCCTGGTTAACTAGCTCTCTTATAATTTTGTTACTCCATACATGCTACTATATCCTAGAAATGCATTATTTGCTTAAACTTTATTTAAACTGTTTACAGTCTTCATGTTAATTATAGAAACATTAGAAGTGAAATGTGTTTTAAAAACTATCATAGTTTAGACAGAATTAGGAGATTTCTCTTATGGTTTTTGTATTTAAGGCTTTGTTCAGTCAACACAAAATAAATCTATTTTACACCTGTTGTACATGACTTAGGTCTGTCTGTATTTCTTTTAAAACATTTTTAGGTTTCCCTTGAGCTATTCTAATATTATTTACAACAATATTTCACTTTCGTATCTTCTAATTTTTTAACCATGTCAAGGAATGTTTATCTTAAAAAGCTACAGTACTTTGGCCACCTGATGTGAAGAGCTGACTCATTGGAAAAGACCCTGATGCTGGGAAAGATCGAAGGCAGGAGAAAGAAAATAATATGGTTGAATGGCATCACCAAATCAATGGACACGAGTTTGAACAAACTCCGGGAAACAGTAAAGGACAGGGAAGCCTGGCATGCTGCAGTCCATAGGGTCACAAAGAGTTGGACATGATTTAGTGACTGAACAACAGCAACAACAAAAAGCTAGTCAGATTTCCTACTAAAATATGCCAGCATCCTTGAATAAATGATTCATTATAAGACTGGAGCAAGGAGAGTAAGAGATGAACTTGAATATCTTATTGTGACAGGAAGTAAGTAACAAAAAATTAAAGGACACAGAGGGTAACTTGAAGGGGCTCCCACTGGCCATATCTGGGACAGTTAAAATAAATGACAATAATCAGTTATAGCTTATTGAATAAAATGAGTTCATGAGTATATACAACTGATAAGTATATACCTTAATAAATATGGGAGAATAGAATGCTTTTCCTTAAAGTGGAATGTAGTAAGTTATTAAATTTCCAAGGAATGATGCAATAAGACAAATCACCATTTGGAGTCAGAGTAATAATTGATTCAGTCAAGAACAAGAGTGGATGCTAAAACTAGTGGGTGAAAGTTTAATGAGCAAAAAGATATTTGCATAGTCTTAAAATATATTCCTCCAAATTTATTAATAATTATAAAAGGAAAAATTGTAACTTTCAACTGGAGAAACCTGGCAGACACAGTCTTAACCAGTTGATTACACGTAACATCAGTCACCTCATGCTGTGATGCAGTGACAAGGATACATCTTCACTTAAGCAGTGTATGCTTGCTGAAAAGCCATAACCTGAATCTTCTGATGAAGAAACGTCTCAGACAACTCCAGCCCTGGCCAGTATTCTTCAAAAACGTTGGTGTCATAAAAGACAAAGACCGAGAAATGGGTCTAGTTTAAAACTAGAATATATGACAACTAAGTGTAATCATACTCAGGGATTATATCCTAGACCAGAAGAAGAAAAGTTACAGTGAAAGGACATCACTGGTACAGTTGATGCTAAAGTTGAATATGGACTATAGATTAAATAATAGTATTTTATCAATGTTAAATTTCCCAATCGTGATCATTGTACTACTAAGAGATTGTTCTTTTCCTTAGGAAACACATAATGAAATATTTAGTACAGGAGTATAATGTCCTAAACTTATTCTCACATGCTCCAGAAGAAACAGCTTCAAAAGTCTATATCATATATATATATGTATGTATATACACATGTATATATGTATATAGACCTATCATAAAGGGAAAACAAATGTGGCAAAATTGAAGAGTATATGAGAATTCTTTGTACTCTCCTTGAAACTCTCCTTTAAAAATTTACTCATTTAAGAGAAATGCAAATCAAAACTCCAAGTTATCACTTCACACTCATTAAGATGGCTACTGTCAGAAGAACAGAAAATAGCAAGTGTTGGTGAGGATGTAGAGAAATTGGAATTCTTGTGCAATTTGGTGGCAATGTGAAATGGAATATCTGTTATAGAAAACAGTACAGAGATTCATCGAAAAATTAAAAATAGAATTATCATATGATGTAACAATCCCACTTTGGAGTATATTTCCAAGAGAATGTAAAGCAAGATCTTGATGAGGTAACTGCACATCCGGTGTTCTTGAAACCCTATTCATATAGTCGAGAAGTAGAAACAACCCAAATGTCTGTTGGCTGATGAGTGAATAAAGAAAGTGTGGTATACAAATATAAGATATTATGCAGCTGTAAAAAGGAAGGAAATCCTGTTGTGTGCTACAATATGAATGAACCTCAAGGCCATTATGCTAAGGGAAATAAGCCAGTTACAAAAGGACAAATACTGTATGATTCTACTCATATGAAGTATCTGTGGACAGGCAGTGTTGCCGCACATTCCAGTAAACAAAGAATGTCACCCACCATTCCAGTTCTACAAGGATCAAGCCATCAGCCATTGCAGCCCCCTACCCTCGCCTGCCATCTGCCTACTTCCACAGTGCGTCCTGAGGGGAGGAAATTCAGGCTGGAGCAAAACAGGAAGCATTCTGAGCTTTGGATACTTGGCCCTAGATAATTAACATACATATCTAAGGAATAATTTCAACAAGCCCAGATCTTTACATCTTCCCTGACACAGAAAAGCACTAAAATCATTAACTCAAAATACCTTTTCCTTCTGATTACTGGTAACATTTTGATGTCTGACTACATGTTTTTTTCCAGCAAGAATCTGCTATATTTTCTGCCTGCTCTCTTAACTCTTCTGAGCAGTTCCTCAGAGCTTTCTGAGAGGCTGTTTCCCAGGCTATAACCCTCAGTATAATCCTGGAATAAAACTTCATTCACAACTTTTAGGTTGTGTGGTTTTTCTTCCGTGGACATACCTGAAGTAGTCAAAACCATACAAACAATGTAGAAAGGCTGGGGGACGGAGGAGAAGGAGTTAGTATCTCATAAACATAGAGTTTCAGCTTTGTAAGGTGAAAAAGTTCCAGAGATCTGCTGCCCAACAATGTGAAATAAAAATGGTTAAGATGGTAAATTAAAAAAAATGTTTTTAACCATACATGTTACCTAGGCAATTATGATGATAGCCGAGTTTTGGAAACTGGCAATATCAAGTTAACAGTATAAATAATGTCCTCTCTTATCTTCCCACCTTACTCCACCTCTCCAACACTACTGGTTTATTTTATTCTATTCACTTCTGTTCTATTGGCTGTGCTGTGCAGCATGTGGGATCTTAGTTCCCTAACCAGGAATTGAACCCATGCTCCCTGCACTGGGAATATACAGTCTTAATCACTCGACTACCAGGGAAGTACTCCCTACTAGTTTTAATATCACATGAAAACTGGGCTATGTAAGTTAGGATACAGAGAAATGTCTTTACCTTCTTCTTTATTTTCATTTTCTACAGATTGAAAAACTGAAACAGCAATTGAATGAAACAAAGGAAAAAGCCCAAGAGGAGAAGGAAAAATTGGTATGTACACTGATGCCTCACTTATTGGTGGTCAGGTTTCTGGCAAGTTCAGATATTTAAGACATGAGAATAAGTAAGTCCTCTTGAGAACTCCGTGATCTTAAAGCTCATACACTTGATTGTACAGATGCTCAAAAATAACATAAAATTATGTTATTGTCGAAAATCATCTCATAGAAGTGGTAGCTTACTGATCCTGAGCTCTAGGGCTTTTCAATGGACAGCTCTGGGAAACATATTTTTTGAAGATTAAACTATATCATGAGCTCATGCTAATAGTTTAAATTCAGATGCAAGAGTACAGGATTTTTACTTAACCCTATCTGTGTCTTCTTTCTCCCTCACCCAAAATCCTGGTTCTTAATGATACCAATGTAACTGTGTATTTTCTTCAAACCTCAATACATCTATAGGCACAAAATACTAATATGATACCAACGTAACTGTGTATTTTCTTCAAACCTTAACACATCAATAGGCACAGAATACTAATATTAATACTACTACCCACATAAACTGGTGGATACAGTTTAGGATTTGAGTTGGGGGAGGGGGGGACTTCTCCCATTACGATACATACCAATAGTGATCTACAGTCAAATTCAGTTCAGTTTAGTTCAGTTGCCCTGTCGTGTCTGACTCTTTGTGACCCCCATGGACTGCAGCACGCCAGGCCTCCCTGTCTATCACCAACTCCCAGAGTTAACTCAAACTCATGGCTATTGAGTTGGTAATGCCATCCGACCATCTCATCCTCTGTCGTCCCCTTCTCCTCCCACCTTCAATCTTTTCCAGCATCAGGATCTTTACAAATGAGTCAGTTCTTCACATCAGGTGGCCAAATATTGAAGTTTCAGCTTCAACATCAGTCCTTCCAATGAATATTCAGGACTGATTTCCTTTAGGCTGGACTGGTTGGATCTCCTTGCTGTCCAAGGGACTCTCAAAAGTCTTCTCCAACACCACAGTTCAAAAGCATCAATTCTTCTGCACTCAGCTTTCTTTATAGTCCAACTGTCACATCCATACATGACTACTGGAAAAACCATAGCTTTGACTAGATGGACTTTTGTTGGTAAAATAATGTCTCTGCTTTTTAATAAGCTGTCTAAGTTGGTCATAACTTTTCTTCCAAGGAGCAAGCATCTTTTAGTTTCGTGGCTGCAGTCACCATCTGCAGTGATTTTGGAGCCTCCCCAAAATAAAGTTTGTCACTGTTTCCCCATCTATTTGCCATGAAGTGATAGGACCAGATCCCATGATCTTAGTTTTCTGAATGTTGTTTTAAGCCAGCTTTTTCTCTCTCCTCTTTCACTTTCTTCAAGAGGCTCTTCAGTTCCTCTTTGCTTTCTGCCATAAGGGTAGTGTCATCTGCGTATCTGAGGTTGATATTTCTCCTGGCAATCTTGATTCCAGCTTGTGCTTCATCCAGTCCAGAATTTCTCATGATGTACTCTGCATATAACTTTAATAAGCAAGGTAACAATATACAGCCTTGATGTACTTCTTTCCCAATTTGGAACCAGTCAGTTGTTCCATATCCAGTTCTAACTGTTGCTTCTGATCAAATTAACAAGGTCTGAAAACAATTTGAAATAATTCCTTTCTGTAAGGTTATGCCACCAACTCTGCAATGCATTTTGATTTTGATTTTTTAGGAGTTGCTTTAAGAAATCAATGTGAAATAATGTAACTATATAATTATAATTATGTAAAATAGGCTTCCCTGGTGATTCCGTGGTAAAGAATCCACCTGCCAAGTACGAGACACCAGTTTGATCCCTGGAGGATCCCCTGGAGAAGGAAAATGGCAACCCACTCCACTATTCTTGCCTAGTAAATCCCATGGTCAGAGGAGTCTGGTGGGCTACTATGAGGTCACAAAAGAGTTGGATGTGACTGAGCAACTAAACAGCAGCAGCAATTATGTAAAATATTTATGTGTTTCCAAAGTAAAATCTACCAAACACTGTCTATTCTGAGAAATGTAACTTCTGTCCATGTCTCCACAATATACCAGAGTATATTGTCAAAATGGGTTTCTGTCAACATGAAGGTAAGAAATGATATTTTAGTGTATTTCAATTTGCATTTCTCTAATTCTGAGCTAGACTGAGCATTTTTTTCATGTGGTTAAGTGTCTTTTGCACTTGATAGCTCTTTTCATTTGTTAGTTGTGTTAGTGGCCCTTTTCCTCCTCCATTTCCCTCCCCCCCCCCTTTTTTTCTCTTTACTCTCTTCTTCCCTTTCTCCTTATCTCTTTTTCATTCTACTCTGTCTTCCCGCTTCCTTCCTCTTTCTTTCACCTCTTCTCTATTTATCTAAGGGATATTGGCCCTCTCCTTGTCTCTTTGCTTACTGATTTTAATTTAGGATCAGGACTGTTATTTACCTCTCTTATAGATTAAAGATTTGTTTAGTCTTCTCATGAGGATTTCCCAGGTGGTGCTAGTGGTAAAGAACCCACCTGCCAATGGAGGAGACATAAGAGACATGGGTTTGATCCCTGGGTTGCAGAGAGCCCCTGGAGCAGGGCATGGCAACCTATTCCAGTATTCTTGCCTGGAGAATTCCATGGACAGAGGAGCCTGACCCATATAGTCCATAGGGTCACACAGAGTCAGACACAACTGAAGCAACTGAGCATGCATGCAATCTTCTCATACCTCTTTTAAATAATATCTACTTTTCTATACACAATCAGGTCATTTTAGAATTTTCTCCTTATTCAAGGCACTTGGTCTCTTTTAATAAAAATTAAAACTTTATGTGAAGGTAAAAAGGGAGATTTTTTTTATTCAAAGAAGAAAGACAAATGGCTTAAGGCTTCAAATGGAACAGGACTTTTGTGTGACCTCTGTTCTTTTTCCTAAGTCATTTACCTTTTTTATTGTTTTGTTGTTAATATAGGAACAAAAATTTACTATGCAAGTAAGTGAGCTGGAGGGACAGTTCCATCAGAAGGCCAAAGAAATTGGCATGATTCAGACAGAGCTCAAAACAATAAAACAATTCCAGAAGAGAAAAATCCAAGTGGAGAAAGAATTAGATGATGTAAGTTTCTTTCATTCTTTCTTTCTTTAAAAAAAGACATTAGAATTAACTATTTATGTCTGCAAAGGCCTTCATAGACATTGACTCCTGTGAGATGGTAAAGGATTCCCTTTGACACTGTAGAGATTATCTGAGAAAAACAGGGAAGATATATCAGTGTAGGACTGAATGCAGAAAGTCTTAATAGACTTTTGTTTTTTTAAGCATTGATTTCTTTGTGAATTCACCAGATCTTAGGCAACACACCCTCTCGCATTTATCACCGGTTAAACCTTTGGAATTACTACGGCTGTAGAAAACAATAGTGGCAAAGTAGCAAAGTCCTAAAAGAAAATATATATAGACTGATGAATGATAACTTCAGAAAATTTTAAGACACACTGGGTAGGGGTGGATGGAGTGAGGAAACCTGAGTACTTTTAGAAAGTTTCTCTGACATTGCATACTCTTTCTGTTCCCTCAGTTCAGAATATAGTTTTATTGCATTAATGACAGTGCAATAAATGGCATAGATGAGGGCTGGACACAAGCAGCTGAAATCAGCTTTGAGGTTTGGGCAAGTTACCTTCTCTATACCTAGGTTTCCTCATCTGTAAAAATTGGGGGTGGTAAGAGTTACTGGCTCATAGCATTGTTATAAGGATTAAATGAGTTCATATATGTAAAGTTAAGTCGGTCAGTCCTGTCTGACTCTTTACAACCCTATGGACTATAGCCTGCCAGATTCCGCCACCCATGGGATTTTCCAGGCAAGACTACTGGAGTGGGTTGCATTTCCTTCTCCAGAGGATCTTCCTGACCCAGGGATCAAACC
Source organism: Neotragus pygmaeus (assembly GCA_006410875.1). Taxonomy (NCBI): domain Eukaryota; kingdom Metazoa; phylum Chordata; class Mammalia; order Artiodactyla; family Bovidae; genus Neotragus; species Neotragus pygmaeus. The sequence continues at coordinate 1,383,986 of SJYV01012307.1, read as the reverse complement.
TGTGTCTCCCACACTGCAAGCAGACTCTTTACTGTTTGAGCTACCAGTGTTTAAAATAGTGTATGTCACATGAAATTAACAGTGGTGTATAGCTCTTTGCAAAAAAAAAAAAAAAATTTTTGTAACATTTACTGATTTTCTTGGTATAAATACTTATACTATGGCCAATTTCAACAAAGCCACAATGCGGGCAAAAAAAAAAAAAAAGAAAGAAACTGAACTCAGAGTGGTTACTTGTGCTGGAGGGGAGGGGAAGGAGAAATGGGGAGATGTTGGTCAAAGGGTACAAACTTTCAGTTATAAGATTGACAAGTTTTTAGGAATCTAAAGTATAATATATTTACCCTTAACTAATAATACTGTATTATATACTTGAAACTTGCTAAGAGAGTAGATCTTAAGAGTTCTTACCACAAAAAAAGTAATGGTAGTTTTGTGACATGATGGAGGTATTAGCTAATGCTATGGTAGTATTCATTTTGCAATATAGAGTATCAAACTAGCAGATTGTACAGCTTAAATGTACATACTGTTAATATGTCAATTATATTTAAATTAAGCTAGAAAAAAGAAAAAAAAAAGATTAGCAAAAAAGTGATTTTTTGTATGTGTTTCCATGTCTGCCTGCAATGCGGGAGACCTGGGTTTGATCCCTGGGCTGGGAAAATCCCCTGGAGAAAGACATGGCAATCCACTCCAGTATTCTTGCCTGGAGAATCCCCATGGACAGAGAAGCCTGGCCAGCTATAGTCCATGGGGTCGAAAAGCATCAGACATGACTGAGCGAATAAGCACAGCACATAGTATTTTGTATTTCTTTTATACCACTTAGTCCAATCTATCTTGATATTATGTTTATCATTTGTCTTATCTCCCCCGCTAGATGGTAAATTTTTTGAGGCATGAATAGTATTGTACTTTGTATTTATTGAAGTACAAGATACAGAGTAATGCTCAATAAATCTGTGTTGAATACTAAGTGGGTCTTTCATTTAAAATGTAATTGAAGGAATATCAAGTTTTCTACTAACTAGATGGGAAGAATCCTTTCACAGTGTATATGTATATCAAATCATTGTGCTGTATACTTACAATAGCATACATTTGTCAATAATGGCTTAGGAAGATCCCCTGGAGAAGAGAAAGGTTACCCACTTCAGTAATCTGGCCTGGAGAATTTCATGGACTGTTTAGTCCACGGGGTCGCAAAGAGTCAGACAGGACTGAGCGACTTTCACTCACTCACTCCTTGATAAAGCTGCAAAGATTTCTAGAAAGAATATCTAGTTTTGTTTTATATGAAAATATAAAACTGAACCAAGTTAAGTTCCTTAACTTTTCAGGAACTCAAAATAGCCATGCTGAGGTGTAGGTATACATTCTGAATCAAAAAGCGAATGAACTGATTGTTCATATTTGGTTGGGCCTTGGTGTGAATTTTTTAAAGAACAATGTTGCCACCTAGTGGACAAATGGATTTTTGACCTTTTGAAAGAGGGTTGGTGGCCCAGGAAAACTTAAAATTCAAAAATAAAAGATCCTTGCTAATGTGAATCATAAGGTGGTTCTGTGGAATCCCAAATATGAAAGAATTAAGGCAGGTGTGGGGCTCACGACTCAAGGGAGGAAAATTATACTGTGCATATAGGATTCAATATACAAATTTTAAAAAGGCTAATTAACTTTAGATTGCCAAATGTATTCAAAGCATAAATTTAAAGAAAAAGTAATTTCCATCTACCTGATTAACAAAATGAGCATTAACCTTATTTCTTCACTTACATATTGTGAACATTTTTCAATACTAGTATGTATTTTTCTATAAAACCTTTTGACTGGATGCATGGATTTCCATTGGGTAGATATACCATGATTTATTAATTGGTTCCTTGTTGGACATTTGGATTGTTTTTCTAATTTCTCACTATTATAAACCAAGGAACATCTGAATAACAAAGTATTTTTCTATATTTTAATTGGTTTTTAGGATAACTTCTTAGAAGTTACAGTGAGATTTATAGATTAAATTACAACATGAACTTTAAGGTTTTTGATATGCATTGCCTAATAATCTTTCAAAATATTTCTTTATTAATTTATAGATTTTGGGGGAGTCCAATGGCAAATGAAAGGTTTACTGCACCCTACCCTACTTAGACAGTAGACTTCTCCACACATTTATTTATTGACAGTAATTCTGAAAGTCTTTCACAGTATGAGGCCTTTTATAAATGTATAAAAAATACAAGAAGAAAGAAGAATATCTGAAAGATCATATGATATGGATCAAATGGAGATATAATACTGTTATGATAGAGATCACAGTAAGGAAAATTGTTAAGTGTAAGGAAGGACAATATTAGAAACAATAATAATGATTCTGTGAAAATCCATAAGACCTCCTAGAACTAACACCCAAAAAAGATGTCCTTTTCATCTTAGGGAACTGGAATGCAAAAGTAGGAAGTCAAGAGATTCCCAGATTAACAGGCAAGTTTGACTTTGGTGTACAAAGTAAAGTAGGGCAAAGACTAACAGAGTTTTGCCAAGAGAACACACTGGTAATAGCAAACACCCTCTTTCAACAACACAAGAGATGACTCTACACATGGACATCACCAGATGGTTAATACTGAAATCTGATTGATTACATTCTTTGTAGCCGAATATGGAGAAACTCTGTACAGTCAGGAAAAACAAGACCTGGAGCTGACTGTGGCTCAGATCATCAACTTTTTATTGTAAAATTCAGATTCAAATTGAAGAAAGTAGGGAAAACTACTAGGCCATTCAGGTATGACCTAAATCAAATCCCTTATGATTATACAGGTGGTGATCAATAGATTCAAGAGACCAGATCTGATAGACATAAGAGTGCCTGAAGAACTATGAACAGAGGTTTGTAACATTGTACAGGAGGTGGTGACCAAAACCATCCNGGCTCACTGGGATGACCCCAAGGGAACAAGAGACCAGCAGACTGCCTAAGGAAGGGTGAACCAGCCCAAGATTGACAGACAGGAAGTGAAATGAGAAATGCATTAGAATCCAGTTCTAACACAATTTCTTATCACACTTTGGATGTGAACAGATTTACAGAAAGTGGGAAGAGACATGAGAGATCTTATAACCCACCCCTTTACAGCTGCTCCAGCAAGAATCTCACACATCTGAAGTGAATGCTGTAAGAGCCTCAGCTAAAACTCATTTAAATCCATCTTACATGCCTTTCTTGCCAGATGACAGAATCCTTGAGGGGAGGGGAGATATCCTGGTCATATTCTCCAGACCAATCTTGATGACCAAGACTTCAAACCTAGTAAATGGTCACTGAATTGAGCTGGATAAATGGCTTCTTCTGTGACTATTTTTATAAAACACTCCTTTCTCCCCTCTCTGTATTTCCCCTCCTCATCTCAGCTCAGACTCCTCCTTACTTCCAGCAAAGTGTGGGCTCTACCGTCTCAAGGAGAAACATGGAGAATAAAACCATTACTCACGGGAGAACATCAGGATGGTTACCAATGAGTTTGCTCAGTGACACACAGAGCCGTTCGTGTAAATCATGGTTGACTTGGCCTCCGGCTTTAATGGCTTCAGCATTCCTTTCCAACAAATCCAAAAGGAGAGGGCGCAGCTGGCGGGCAATCAGCACAGTACAGTCCTTATCCAGAAGTAACTGTGCTAAGGTATTCAAGATACACTGGCGATCTTGAGGTGTCCACACCTGAGAAAGGCAAAACAAATTCATTTGTGACTGCTACAGAACAGAGTCCTAGCTTATATTCAATTTCCAGACTTCATAACTGAGTTTATTTTACAAAACACAGTGAGGTTTCTTTGCAACAGGACTAGTGAATCAAATGTAAACTGAAAGTCTCTCAGTTGTGTCTGACTCTTTGCCNAGCTGGCGGGCAATCAGCACAGTACAGTCCTTATCCAGAAGTAACTGTGCTAAGGTATTCAAGATACACTGGCGATCTTGAGGTGTCCACACCTGAGAAAGGCAAAACAAATTCATTTGTGACTGCTACAGAACAGAGTCCTAGCTTATATTCAATTTCCAGACTTCATAACTGAGTTTATTTTACAAAACACAGTGAGGTTTCTTTGCAACAGGACTAGTGAATCAAATGTAAACTGAAAGTCTCTCAGTTGTGTCTGACTCTTTGCCATCCCATGGACTATACAGTCCATGGAATTCTCCAGGCCAGAATACTGGAGTGGGTAGCCTTTCCCTTCTCCAGGAGATCTTCCCCACCCAGGGATCGAACCCAGGTCTCCCACATTGCAGGTGACGCTTTCCAGCTGAGCCACAAGGAAAGCCCCAACCAAATGTAAAGGCTGTAACAAATAAGTTTCAGCCCACTGGGGTTTGAGGTAAAAGGACTGACATCAGGATTCCATGTAAAATGCTCAACAGCTTCAGCTTCCTTGAAAAAGAATCGGTTGCAGAGTCATAAAAGATCTGGTGCAGAGTCATAATAGTTTCCAGGGAATCCAGTGCTTCCCCCAACTCCTTTGTCTGGAAGGAAAACAGTAGTTAAATGAGGAAAAAGTACAGTTAGTATGCAAAACTGCCAACTCTCTTGAGGAAAGAATAGATATAAGAAATCAATTCCTGGAAATGAATGAAGACATATCCCCATGAAGACATCAGACTTTAATTAACAAACAAGACAGGTCTAAAGCAGACAGGCACACTTTGATATACAAGATGAAATAAACCACAGAGTTCCAGTGTTTGGGATCAGAATGCCCATGAACATAAAAAGGAAAACTGAAAAAGATGAAAAATGTCTCATATTGCTAGTTGTGTAAGCAGTTCTGCACAACCCTTGCCAGGCAATGTGACAGTGGGTTTAAATTACCTGAGGGGCATACCCTCTGACCCACCAAGCCCAGTGCTATGAATTTACAGCCTAAAGAGTTTGATACTAAATGGTTATTTATAAGAGTACACCTGGAACACAACCTAAATACCATATTCAAAAATACTGTAACTTTTTCCAAAGTTCCAAAGCTGTTCTTTTATGTAGTATTAATTTTATTTCTTACTAGTTTTTTACTGTATGAATGTACTACAACTTGTTTATCCATTCGAATGCTGATAGATATTTGCACTGTTTGCACCTATCCTCAATAAACCTACCATGAACATTCATGTACAAAAGATTTATGGACATATTTTCATGACTTTTATTTTCTGGCCATGCCATGTGGCAAGGAGGATCTTAGTCCCCAATCAGGGATTGAACCTTGACCCTCAGCAGCGAAAACATGGAGTCCTAACCACTGAAACACCAGGGAATTGTCTAAATTTTGATTTTTAACTTAAAAAAATTTAAGAAATTTCTTGGGCTTCCCTGGTGGCTCAAATGGTAAACAATGTGCCTGCAATGCAGGAGACCTGGGTTCAATCCCTGGGTCAGGAAGATTCCTTGGAGAAGGGAAAGGTAACCCACTCCACTATTCTTGGCTGGAGAACTTCGTGATCAGAGGAGCCTGGTGGGCTACAGTGCACAGGGTCACAAAGAGTCAGACACTCAATGTTAAACAGAAGTTGTTTTCCAAAGTATTTGTAACATTTCACATCCCCACCAGCAATGTCTGAGTGCTTCAGCTGCTATATAAATTCACAAATACACAGTACTATCAGTCTTAATTTTAGCCATTCTAGTGGAGGTGATGGCACCCCACTCCAGTGCTCTTGCCTTGAAAATCCCATGGACGGAGGAGCCTGGTAGGCTGCGGTCCAGGAGGTCACGAGGAGTCGGACACGACTGAGTGACTTCCCCTTCACTTTTCACTTTCATGCACTGGAGAAGGAAATGGCAACCCACTCCAGTGTTCTTGTCTGGAGAATCCCAGGGACGGGGGAGCCTGGTGGGCTGCCATCTATGGGGTCGCACAGAGTCGGACACGACTGAAGCGACTTAGCAGCAGCAGCAGCAGCGAAGGTGAAGTGGTATACGGTATAAAGTGTCTAACAGCCACTCGTCTATCCTCTGTGATGCAACGTGTCCAATCTGTCACCCACTTTTAAACTGGGCTGTCCCTGCACTAACCATGGTGGTGCCTGCAGCTCCTCTCCATCAGCCTGAGGAAGCTCTGTTCTATCTGTACTTTGTGCTTCTCCTGAGTGAGCTTTGTTAATTGGCATTCCTCCAACGTCCTTATCATCTAAATTGTCTAATATATTGGCATAACATTTTTCATATTAGTCACTTATCTTTCTATTCTTTTTAAAATCTGTAATGGTGGCCTTCTTCCACTCCTAATAATTTGGGCTTTTCACTTTTATTCTTGGTCAATCTTTTCAAAGAATCAACTTCGGGTTTCAATGGTTTCCTATACAGTTTATCCATTTCCTATTTCATTCATTCCCGCTGTTAGCTTTATTATTTTCTTCCCTCTATTTATTTTGGATGTAATTTCCTCTTTTTTTAGTATTTCACAAGGTGGAAGCTTAAGAAATATCATTAATTTCAAACCATGGTTTTCTTTTATTTATATATTTCATGTTATGAATTTCCTTCTAATTGTAGCTAAAATCCACAAATTGTTTAAATTATAATACAGTTCAAAATTTTGATTCTCCCAGAGATTTCTACTCTGATTGTTAAGTTTCTTTAAATTTTCTTACTTAATTTCTCACATTTAGGGATTTTTCCTTATTTAACATATTTTTAACTTATATGCAGAGTACATCATTTGAAATGCCAGGCTGGATGAAGCACAAGCTGGAATCAAGACTGCCAGGAGAAATATCAATAACCTCAGATATGCAGATGATACCACCCTTATGGCAGAAAGCAAAGAAGAACGACAGAGCCTCTTGATGAAAGTAAAGAGGAGAGTAAAAAAGCTGGCTTAAAACTCAACATTCAGAAAATTAAGATCATGGCATCCAGTCCCATCACTTCATGGCAAATAGATAGGAAACAATGGAAACAGTGAGAGACTTTATTCTAGGGGCTCCAAAATCACTGCAGATTGTAACTGCAGCCGTGAAATTAAAAGATGCTTGCTCCTTGGAAGAAAAGCTATGACCAACCTAGACAGCATATTAAAAAGCAGAGACATTACTTTGCCCACAAAGGTCTGTCTAATCAAAGCTATGGTTTTTCCAGTAGCCATGTATGGATGTGAGAGTTGGATTATAAAGAAAGCTGAGTGTCGAAGAATTGATGCTTTTGAACTGTGGTATTGGAGAAGACTCTTGAGAGTCCCTTGGACTTCAAGCAGATCCAACCAGTCCATCCTAAAGGAAATCAGTCCTGAATACTCATTGGAAGGACTGATGCTGAAGCTGAAACTCCAACACTTTGGCCACCTGATGCGATGAACTGACTCACTGGAAAAGACCCTGATGCTGGGAAAGATTGAAGGCAGGGGGAGAAGGGGATGACAGAGGATCGGAATCACCAAGTCGATGGACATGAGTTTGAGCAAACTCTGGGAGTTGGTGATGGACAGGGAAGCCTGGCATACTGCAGTCCATGGGGTCGGGCAAAGAGTCGGACATGACTGAGCAACTGGACTGAACTGAACTGAAAGATTTTTCCCAGCATTATTTTGAGGGTTCCCCCACTAAATTCATCTCATTGAGATAACTGAATATGCCTTTGATGATTTCAATTCTTCTAAATTTCTTGAGATTTGTTTAATGGCCCAGCTTATGATCTATCTTGGTAAATGTTTCAGATGTGCAGAGCATATATTCTGGAATTACTGGGCACAGTATCCTATAATGCCAATTAGGTCAGGTTTGTTGATAGTGCTCAGGTCTACTGTATCCTTACTAATTTTCTGTATTTGTACTATCAAGTACTGAGGTTAGACTATTAAAATTCTCCAATTATAACTGTGATGGTCTATTTTTCCTTTTCTATCGCTTTCTGATTCATGTATTTTATCATTAGATCCATGCATATTTAGGTTTCTTTCTTAATTCTGAAACACTGACATTCAGGGCTGGATACGTTCCTTGCTGTAAAGGCTACCCTGTGTATTAAAAGATGTTTAGCAGCATCCCTGGCCTCTACACTCTACATGCCAATAATATCCCCATTATAGGTTGTGAAAATTTTTAAAACGTCTCTAGATTTGCCCCAGAAAGTAAAATTCCCTGAGCTGAGAGTCACCAGGCAGGGGGGAAAAAAACACTCCAAGAAAGAAAATGGAAATAAGACTAACAGAAAATCAAGTTTCTTTTAAAAATTAAAAAAAAATCATATGCTATCTTAGAAAGTTTAGATTTTTATTCTGGAGATAATGGAGAGCTTTTAGACAGAATAGTGATAGATTCAGATTTGTCTTATTAATGATAACTTATATTAAGTGGCCAGAATAGGATGGGAGATAATAGCTAAAAGGAATAGGGCTTCTTTTTGAAGTAACAGAAATGTTCAAAAATGGACTGTGGTGACAGTTGCACATACCTGTGAACAGAGAAAAAGCCACTGAACTGTCCACTTAAATGGATGATTTATATGGCATATGAATTATCTCTCAAAGCTGTCTTTAAAAGTTCTAATTCTAGCTCACAGGTATTGATTACTTTCTATGGGCCAGGCACTGTGGTAAGCTCCTCAAATGCATCATCTAGATTTTACAATCTTATTTATAGCAATAATAACAGCAATCACTTTTATGGACAACATTTACTGTACCCTAGGTACCTAACTCTTATAGCAACCCATGAAGTAGGTAACAGTATCCCCATTTTACAGATAAGGAAACTGAAAAATTTTAAAAAGGGATGAGGTCATAAAGCTGATAGTAGAACCAGGAATCACATCACAGGTTCCAAAATCTCTGCTTTTAACTACTCTGTAACTATTTAGCAACTATCACAGGTAATACGTATCAAGAAACTAAGACTTAGGAGAGTTGAGCAACTTGTGGAAGGCCCCCCAAACAATGGTAACACACTCCAGTATTCTTGCTTGGGAAACCCTAGGGGCAGAGGAGTCTGGTGGGCTACGATCATCCATGGGGTTGCAAAAGGGTCGGACACAACTTAGTAAACAACAACAATAAGGAAAGAGAAGAGGACTTTCCTGATGGTCCAGTGGTCAAGAGTCTGTGCTTTCATTGAAAAGGGAGTGGGTTCACTCCCTGGTAGGGGAACTAAGATCCCCATGCCACATGCATTGCCAAAACACAAAAACAAAAAAGGAATCTGATCTGCACCCATCCTTCAGTCCCACTACCCATACATGCTCTCAAGCACTCTGCTCTTCCTCAACATAGATAGTGATCAAGGTCATAAGATGTGATTCTGTAATTTATAGTAAAAGAAAAAAAAACAAACATACTTAGTCTTCAAAACCCCACACCTATCCAAATACCTAAAACTCTGGGAATTTCCTGTGATGAGAGAAATATGCTACAGGAATGCAGTGGATTTTGGAAAGAGGCTAAGCTGGGAGCCAATCACTTGATTAGAGAATTAGAACTTTCAACCCCATGCCTTGACCTCCGAGGAGGGCAGAGGGGCTAGAGATTAAAAGCTGAATCACCAATAGCCAGAGATTTAGTCAATTGTGCCTGTGAAGGAAGCTTTCATAAAAACCCCATAGAATGTGGGAGAGAATGTTGGGGAGAGCTTCAGGGATGGCTGTCCTGAAAAGTGAAATATTTCTTCAAGTTTTGTGAGCTGCTCTAGCAAATTAATCAAACCCAAGAAAGAATTTCTTGGAACCCCCAATTTACAGGCCAGCTGGTCAGAAGAGCAGGCGAGGGTGGGAGAAGTCTTTCAGGGTTAAGCCTTTACTCTGAAGGAACTGACTCTTTCCGCAGGTAAACAGCATCAAAATTGAGTTAAATTGTAGGACACCAGCTGGTATCTGAGAATTGCTCAGCAGTGCTAGAAAGAAAACCCCCGTGTTGGAACTATGGAACTAAGAGTCAGAACTGTAGGATGCTAGTAGTTGTAAGATGAAGAGAAAGACACAATTGAATAAAGATTCAATACCAAGGAAGGAAAATCAGGAGGACTTGGCTATATGTGACGGAAAAGGAGCAAAAAGAGTTGAGAACACTCAGTTTTCTGTAACAAGGGACTGGACACTGAGACGGGGGTGTCACCAGCTGAGATGAAGAACAAAGGAAGCACATCCTAAAAATTTATTTCAGATCCCAAACTCCATGAGAAGTAAGGTTTCAAAATCTTTGCTGGGAGTTCCCTGGTGGTCTAGTGGTTAGGACTCCATGCTTCCACTGTCCAGGGCCCAGGTTCAATTTCTGGCAGGGGGAACTAAAATCATGAGGTTCAGTGGTGGGAAAAAAAGGTCTTTGCTCTCCAGTAAAAATCACTGTTTCCCCAAATCGGAGAAAAATAGGATGACAACACAATCAACTCTTCTCTGAGTGAAAGGCTTGAAATCATTACTGAAAATAAAAAAGAGCAAACCTGAAAGACATTTCTCAGATTGGATAGAATCTGAGACAGAGGAGAGACGAATTGAAAGCACAGGTGGCCAGAATCTTCTTAGTTCAATTAAACTTTCTAGTAGCTTTCAAGTCCCTCAACATTACTATATACATTCTCAGAATCCACCTGAGTGGTTCCCATGCTTCAAAATCTCAGATTCTCTTTTTTTTAAAAAGGCTATGAACCATTTCCTCATTTTGCTCCCAATACATAAGCACTAATTTTCTATCCAACTACTGTGAAGAACTATAAACAAACCTCCTGCTGTCAGTGGTCCATGATCCCCAGCTTCAGAACCTCTGCTTCAAATGCAAACCCACTTACAGAAGAATACTTCTAGCCATAATACATAGTTCAGGAGCCTGTCACCACAATCTCAGCTCATATAAATTGATTTTTTCATTAGTTCAGCCCATCAAAATTCAGTTTTCTTTCCAGACCTCTCCCTTAATGTTAACGATCCCTTCCTTGGGGGAAATCACAGGCCAGATAACCCCAGGCATATCTTCCACTCCTCCCTCCCCTTTGCAATACACGTTCAATTTGTCATCAAACAGACGTCTCTCTGTTAGCTCCAGGCCTCTCCAGATCCGAAAAACTGCTGTTGCTTCCTTAGCAATAGGATGTATATCTTCCAGATACAGGAGTTAGGGGAAAAAAAAAAAACAAAAAAACATTTTCCCCCCTACTGTCAAGCTCACAGGTGTGGTGGGGAAGCATAAAATAGAAAGTTAAAACGCCAGGTGAAAAAATGCGTGACAAGGATCCTCAACTCAGATAGCGGGAGGTCAACGAGAGAAGGCTCTTAAAAAGGCTCTCAGAGCACCCACTTTCCAGAAAACTAATTCATAATTCCTATGGCTTACGAATTATGCCCTCGCTGTCTCGCTTGGCCCATCAGTTGTTATTCTGTGTTTATGAACGTCTCCAAAAATAGACACGAAATACCTTGGGGGTCAGGGACCATAACGAATTTATTTGTATCCGCAAAGTGCCACACTGCGTCTTACTCCCAGCAGGAGTACAATCAATACTTGTCAGGGGGTAGGAAAGTCAGAACAAGGCAGAAAGGAAACATCCACTCAAGCTAACAGAGGTGGCTGGACTTGTCGGCACGCTTAAATGATACAAATGTCAAAAGGGCGAACACGCAACCTCAACTACCAGAAAAAGAAACACACAAAAAAACACGTTTTTCTCTCAAGGTCACGTTTGGCGCACGCAGCCAGGGTGCTACAAGGAAATAAATCGGTGGAGAGAAGGGAAGACTCGCCCACAGAAAAACAAAAGGCTCCTTCCAGGCTCCTCAAATGCGCGCGGACGCCTCCGCCACTGGCCAGCCTTGGGGAAGGGGCCAGAGTGACAAGACACGGCTCTCCGGTCCGCCGCGTCCTCGCGCAGGGCCATGGGGCACGCGCCAGGCGGTGGTAGGGACGGCCCAACTGTTTTCCTCCCGCTCCTTCTCTTACCTGCTTGACCAAGAACCTGCCCAGCTCGCTGCGGCTCTTCTCATTCTTGGCAGCGATTAACCGCAGCGGCGCGGCCGCCACCTCCAGCAAGAGGTGCTCCATGATCACAGGTCCTCCGCCCCGGGCGGCCACAGGCGCTCCTTGCTTCGCGCTAAGAACCCTCGAGCCGCTGAGGTCCCCGCGCCGGAACTGCTACCAACTACGTCTCCAGTGAAAGCGGCTGCCGCTGCTCCGCCAGTACCTAGAGAGCGGCAGCAGCACACGTGGGGGGAGCACGCGGCGCTCTGCATCATCAGTCCGCGACCGCACCGACCGGCGATCGCGGCCCCGCCTCCTCGGCACCGGAAACGCGGGGCGTCAGTATCTATATAGTTCCGGCATAGACTCCATCAGAAATAGCTTTTGCTGGTGGTGGTTAACGGTTACAGTGATGGTAGATCCGCCGACAAAGAGTGGCGTGACAGCAATTCAGGAGAAGCTAGGGGGCCCTTTAGGGCCGTGTGCCTGCGATCCTCAACCCACCATGCCTCCTCCTGCATCAGCAAGCAAAAAGATCAGCTAGGAATGAAAAGCAGATTTACCCCCTCTAACTCATCAACTCCCCTTTTAGACGGTTGGCCTGTGGAAATTCACACACAAGTGTAACAAGCATAGATAGCCCTCGCAGCAGTCTTATTATAAATACTGGATATAAGTGTTAAGATCGGTGATAAACTTTCACAAGTTGAGAAAATAGCCTCTTTTTGGCCTATCAAACAAATTGTATATGTGCTTTAATTATTAAAGAGAAGAGCACACTGACAAGAAATAAAGAATGTCCATGTTAAAAATAAAAATTAAATGCCTTTCTTTCTGGGAGGCTAATGCTGGTCCTACTTTGATGATTTCCTTTTCCAGGTGCCAAGGCCATAGGGACTCATATACTTGCTGGTGTGTGTGTGTGTGTGTGTGTGTGTGTGTTTTAAACCTTGAAGAAATGTAATGTCTGTGTGTGTGTGTTTTAAACCTTGAAGAACTGTAACCCTGTCTTATTTAATGTTCTTTGTTTTGATAAGGTATAAAATTGTGCTGGAACCCATGCTTCTCTGGAGCAGCTTCACAGAGTAATCTGGAAAGCGGGCTTCTGGGCTAGCCCTTAGTTTGGCTGAAATAAAACTTGTTTCTATCCTTATTATAGATTATTGATTATTTTCATCGACATGGGAATGAAATAAAGTATGATATATAGGACACTGACTATTCTGAAGGCACTGTGAAGAGTGGAGTAGAAGAGGACATAAAATTAAAAGTGCATTTATGTCAAATTCATTCATGAACAAGCCAAAATAATGACAAAGTCAGACCAGTGGTTGCTTTTGACTGAGAAGGGCCTAAGGGAACTTCCTAGGGTGATGGAAATATTTCATTATCTTCCCCCGTGTGGGTACTCTGATAGATACAAAAGCCATAATCTATTTGCTTTTTTCTTTAAAATTGAGGATATATGTCAAAGTACTGTGTTCCAAGGTCTTCTCGGGTGGCTCAATGGTAAAAAATCGCCTGCCAACGCAGGAGGTGGGGTTCTGATCCCTGGCTTGGGAAGGTCCCATGGAGGATGAAATGGCAACCCACTCCAGTATTCTTGTGGAGAATCCCATGGACAAAGGAGCTTGGCAGGGTACAGTCCATTAGGTCACAAAGAGTTGGACATGACTGAGTGACTGGACACGAATGCACTATATTCCAAGTTTCCCTGGATTTCCTGTTCTGGGTGGATATAGTACTTTGAAATGCAGATAAGTTTACCATATTCATAGACCTTTGATATTTAAGTAGAAAAGACGGACACATTGACCAATGTTAAAAGTATTACAATGTTTGAAAGAACTTGAGGTTTCACTACGTTTAGGTACTTATGTAATACAGAAGAATCTTTTGTATTCTATTACAAGTTAATCATAAAAGACATGTTGCCTATAAGTTTAAATTACAAATAATGGTCCATCTCTGGGAACCCTGCTTCCAGGTAATGAGCATTAAACTAAGATACTGTTGTTTAGCTCATAGGAAACATCTTGACCAGACCTACTTTTGAATGACTATAGAAAGGAAGAAATGAACACATCCCCTCCAGAGGCTGATGGGAACCAGGAAGTGTTTGACTTCACTCCCTCCCCTTTTAGTATAAAAGGAGCCTGAATTCTAACTCAGGCAAGATGGTTCTTTGGGGCATGAGTTCACCATCTTCTCTGTTTGCTGGCTTTCCAAATTAAGTTGTTATGCCTTGCTCCAACAACTGGTCTCTTGATTATTGGCCTGTCATGTGTCATCGTAGTATGAACTTAAACTCAGTAATCCTTAGGAATGTTTTACTTGTCAGTTTTTGTGTTTGTCCTACAAGTATAAAGTGTTTAAAAAACAGATGAAATGCATTACATTTATAAATGGGGTTTAAAATACTGAAAGGAATTTATATGCTGTAAATGGGAGCAATTACTAATTTAAATTCATCAAAGTCTTTCTCTGGCCTTCCATTCTCATATTTCATGTAACAATTTTAATAAAACTCTGCAGTTTTGTTCTGTCATTGCCATAATTGTTCCAGTAATCTAATTATTTGTAACAAATTATTAAATTATACTGACTTAAAACACCAACTATTTTATGTCTGTGTGTGTGTGCTAAGTCACTTCAGTCGTGTCTCACTCTTTGCAGCCCTATGGACTGTAGCCTGCCAGACTCCTCTGTCCATGGGATTCTCCAAGCAAGAATACTGGAGTGGGTTGCCATGCCTTCCTTCAGCAGATCTTCCCAAGCCAAGGATTGAACGCATGTCTTCTGCATGGGAAGGCAGTTTTTTAACCAATGATTAGCGCCACCAAGGTTCAGGAATTTGAGCAGGGCTCTGCTGGCAATTCTTGTCTTCCATGGGATATTGACTGAGGGCATTCAGTTGTATTGAGCTAGTCAATGGCCTAATCTGGTGGGTCCAAGATAGGTTCACTCACACATCTTGTATCCTGGCAGGGATGGCTGGAAGGCTGAGCTCAGCTGGAACTTTAAGCTGGAATGCTTACATGACCATTTGAGGTTGAGAAGAGAGAGATCTCCAAGAAGCCTGGATAGAAATTGCAAGGTTTTAGAAGTCCTAAAACATCCCTGTCCTTGCATCGTATGGTCAAGCAAGTCACTAAAGCCAGCCCAGATTCAAGGGACTGGAAATTAGACTTCATTTCTCAGTGGAGGAGTGGCAAATAATTTCCAGTCATCCTTGGAAGAAAAGTTATGACCAACCTAGCATATTCAAAAGCAGAGACATTACTTTGCCAACTCAGGTCCATCTAGCCAAGGCTATGGTTTTTCCAGTAGTCATGTATGGATGTGAGAGTTGGACTGTGAAGAAGGCTGAGCGCCAAAGAATTGATGCTTTTGAACTGTGTTGTTGGAGAAGACTCTTGAGAGTCCCTTGGAC
>SJYV01012307.1:1355398-1368595 GCA_006410875.1 Neotragus pygmaeus | reverse complement strand
AAAAAAAAAAAAAAGCTGTCTTAAGTGAACAAAGAATGCAAAGAAATAGAGGAAAACAATAGAATGGAAAGACTAGAGGGTCTAAGAAAATTGGAGATATCAAGGGAATATCAAGGGATATTTTATTCAAAGATAGGCACAGTAAAGGACAAAAAGAGCAAGGACCTAACAGAAGCAGAAGAGATTAAGAAGAGGCAGCAAGAATACACAGAAGAACTATACAAAAAAGCTCTTAATGACCCAGATAACCACTGTGGTATTGTCACTGACCTAGAACCAAACATCCTGGAGTATGAAGTCAAGTGGGCCTTAAGAAGCATCACTACGAACAAAGCTAGTGGAGGTGATGAAATTCCAGCTGAGTTACTGTCACCCTACTTATTTAACTTATATGCAGAGTATTTCATATGAAATGCTGGGCTGGATGACTCACAAGCTGGAATCAAGATTTCTGGGAAAAATATCAATAGCCTCAGATATGCAGATGATACCACTTTAACAGCAGAAAGTGAGGAGGAACTAAAGAGCCTCTTGATGAAGGCGAAAGAGGAGAATAAAAAAGCTGGCTTAAAACTCTACATTCAAAAAACGAAGNTTCTGGGAAAAATATCAATAGCCTCAGATATGCAGATGATACCACTTTAACAGCAGAAAGTGAGGAGGAACTAAAGAGCCTCTTGATGAAGGCGAAAGAGGAGAATAAAAAAGCTGGCTTAAAACTCTACATTCAAAAAACGAAGATCATGGCACCTGGTCCCATCACTTCATGGCAAATAGATGGGGAAAAAGGGAAACAGTGTTAGATTTCATTTTCTTGGGCTCCAGAATCACTGTGGACAGTGACTGCAGCCACAAAATTAAAAGACGCTTGTTCCTTGGAAGAAAAGCTGTGACAAACATAGACAATATATTAAAAAGCAGAGACGTCACTTTGCCGACAAAGGTCTGTCTAGTCAAAGCTATGGTTTTTCCAGTCATCGTGTACAGATGTGAGAGTTGGACCATAAAGAAGGCTGAGTGCAGAAGAACTGATGCTTTCAAACTGTGGTACTGGAGAAGACTCTTGAGAGTCCCTTGGACAGCAAGATCAAACCAGTCAATCCTAAAAGAAATCAACCCNTTTTCCAGTCATCGTGTACAGATGTGAGAGTTGGACCATAAAGAAGGCTGAGTGCAGAAGAACTGATGCTTTCAAACTGTGGTACTGGAGAAGACTCTTGAGAGTCCCTTGGACAGCAAGATCAAACCAGTCAATCCTAAAAGAAATCAACCCTGAATATTCATTGGAAGCACTGATGCTGAAGCTTAAGCTCCAATACTTCGGTCACTTGATGCAAAGAGCCTACTCATTGGAAGAGACTCCGATGCTGGGAAAGATTGAGGGCAAGAGCAGAAGAGAGCGACAGGATGAGATGGATATGGATGGTATCACTGTCTCAATGGACATGAGTTTGAGCAAGCTATGGGAGATAGTGAAGGACAGTGAAGCTGCAGTTGATGGGGTGCTGCAGTTCATGGGGTCGCAAAGAGTCAGACACAACTTAGTGATGAACAACAACAACAATAACTAACCTCTGTATTAAATGGTTATTAGTATTCTAAGTATTTTATGTGTATTATTTGTTATTTAATCCTTGCCACGTCTCTATGAATAGCTTCTATTATTATCTTTTTTCTTCCCTGGAGACCTGAGACTTAGAGAAGACAATGATTTGCCAAAACAGCTGGGGAGAGAGGTAACAGTTGAACCTTGGGTCTGTCTGATGGAAAGTCCTTCTCTATTGCCTTTTTTTGTGGCATGAATGTTAGATTGAGCATACCTATTTCATCTGATTGGTTCTTACCAGTAAATATAGCCTTCAGAATCAGAGTTATTTAGCTCAATTATTTTTTCTTTTGCCTAGAAGAATTTTATGTTCTTTTTAGTCTATGTAGTTTTAGAGGATAGAAGGATCTATCTATGAGAATCATAGGGAGATACTTTTCAGATTTATACTAGAAAGAATTTTCTAAAAATGAGAACACTTAAAGGGCAGCCTAGGAAAATCATATGATTTGAATTATTGGTACTTCTGTTTCTAGAGATATTTTTCTCATAGGAAAGATTCCTGTCAAGTGGGAGATTTGTATAGTCTGACTCTTTAAGATTCCTTCCAACTCTGAAAATTATTATTCTGAGTTCATGTGTTTAACATGAAGATATTTGGTGGGGATGAGTATTATAATAACTTATTTGAATGTTCTGAGAACTGTTATTCATGAAAAGGTTTTTAGAAACTCAGTACTAATCTTGTAAGTGAAAGTGTAAGTCACTCAGTCGTGTCCAATTCTTTGCAACCCCATGGACTATACAGTCCCTGGAATTCTCCAGGCCAGAATACTGGAGTGGGTATAGCCTTTGCCTTCTCCAGGGGATCTTCCCAATCTATAGACATTTATGAGAAATATGGTACTCGGAGGGAGGGCATGAGGTTTTTCTGTGTGTTCAAGATTAAGAGGTAATATGTGACAGAGAATATTTCTTGACTGAGAATGTTCCTTGACTGAGAATGTTCCAGGGATATGTCCCAATCTGGGGCTTCCCAGGTGGCTCAGTGGTAAAGAAGATACCTGCCAATGCAGGAAATGCAGGAGACGTGGGTTCAGTCCCTGGGTTGGGAAGATCCCTTGGAGAAGGAAATGGCAACCCACTCCAGTATTCTGGCCTGGAGAACCCTGTGGACAGTGGAACCTGGTGGGCTACAGTCCATTGGGTCGCATAGTCAGACGCGACTGAGCAGCAGCCACAGCATACCCCAATCCACCCCATTTCCTACTGACCATTTTGTTTTTTTGGTTATTTTAATTTTAGCTAAAGGAGAATTTAAGGAACACAGAGCGGAAACATCAGGAGACTCTTAGAAGACTGGAAGGCAAGTTTTTTGAAGAAAAGGTACAACATATTTGCATTAATTAGTAAATCTTGTGTGTACTAGGACAACATAAGTGTATTTATATGTATTCTGAGACATAACTTTTCATTTGGACATTTTATTATAAGTAGATTATCTACCCCAGATTATCTCACCCTTAATTAGACATTCTTGAAATCTTCAAGAGGGATTGTCATCTGAGCAAGGCTTCAGGACACATTCCCCCCCACCCCAGCTTGGTGTCCCCTGGTGGAACTAAAGCTACAGGTGGGCTTGGAGAGGTTCCTGTGGCACATGTGAAGGCCTTCTCTGAGTCAAGTTAACTAAGGATATTAATAAAAGGGGCTCAAAAGTATTCTTTAGCATAGCAAGTTTCCACATTTCTCTGTGCATCTAAAGTTAATTCTCCAAATTATGAGAAGTGCTTTGGAACACTTCTCTTCTACAGAATCTTCTCAGAGTCCCCATGGTTTTACTTCAATTCTTTTAATTTTTCTTTAATTTGTCATCCTTAGGAAAGAATTAAATAGATTTTTTCACAAATTGCTGGGCGTGTAGGGAAGTGAGAGTGAGGCAAATAAGTAATCATGTCAGGTTTATATAAAAGGATTTGCTTTAAAAAGTGGCTCTCAGTTTCTAGTTTGTGTACTGAATAACCTGGGAGTGGGATAGAAGCAGAATCTAGATATAACTGTATTAAAAGAGCCTATTTTCTTTTAGCATAGACTAGAAAAAGAGGCTGAAAAGAAGATATTAATGCTGGCAGACAGAGCCCACCATGAAGCTGTTGTGTAAGAGACCACTGCCTCCTTTTTCTTTCCAGTAGCCTCTCTCAGCTCTTTGCTAGCCTTTTTTGCTCTTATCATGTTTTCTACCCTCTTCTCTCCAGGTTTGCTTCCTTCACATTTTCTAGTTTACTTTCCTTCTCTCTGTGTCTCCACCCCTTTTCCTCAGGTCCTCTTTGTAGCAGCAGAGTGTGGAGGAGAGAACTTGGGCTTTGAAGTTACACTTTAGTTCTCAACATGTATACTAACTGACTGTAGGAAGATTTCTTAAATTTTTTGAAATTTAATTTCTTCATCTAAAAATGGTATTAATAATGCCAACTGTGCATGGTTATCATGAGGTATATTAGTGGAAGTAACTGCGTTGTGTTAATGCAAAACTAGGTCTCGATGTGTTAATGTGTTCAGTCGCTCAGGTGTGTCCGACTCTTTATAACCCCATGAACTATAGCCAGCCAGGCTCCTCTGTCCAAGGAATTTTCCAGGCACGACTACTGGAATAGGTTGCCATTTCCTACTCCAGGGGATCTTCCTGACCCAGGGATCAAACCTGAGTCTCTTGCGTCTCCTGCATTGGCAGGCAGGTTTTTTGCCTCTGTGCCCCCTGGGCAGGCCCCCAGGTCTCAATGGTTTATTTCTAATCTGATGTGGGTCTGACAGCTGTACTCCAGGGGTGGTTCAGGAACCTGGGCTGTTTCCATTTTGTTCTTTATGTCCAGTCACATGGACAACGAGAGAGTATGGGAAACACACCTGCCCTTAACTCCCTTGGACTAGAAGTAACATATCACTCTTTTCCATTGGTGAGAACTTAGTTTTTAAGATCCCCACCCAAGTATAGAGTACCCACCATAAGCTAAATAAGTGTTGGTCATTATTATTTATTATTATTATTTTTTGTTGCCCACGTGCCTTACAGGATCTTAGTTCCCTGACCAGGGAGTGAACCTGGGCCATGGCAGTGAACGCTCTGAGTTCTAATCACTGAACTGCTATGGAATTCCCAATGATCATTACTATTAATGTTAGGGGATAAAACAATCACTGATCTACTTTGGTAACATTTAAAACTTAGGTCTGTGTTTTGGGGTCTTTTAGGCAATTGAACAACGCTGGAAGAAGTGTTTTTAAAGAGAATATTTATCTCCAGAAAGCCCTCGCATACCATCTGAAGGAAGCTGATGCTCTACAAAAAAACTCCCAGAAGTTGCAAGAGACTCAGACTTTCCTTTCACAGCAAAAGGTTCCCATTCTCATTTAAACCTTCTTGTTTGTTTTAAAGACTGGGTTGGTGAATAGTAAGAACTGAGTATAGTAATGATATATGAGGACAATAGGGCCATTTTTCTTCTGTCTGGTTGATGTGTTTTTATTACCTGAAAAGTTAATTACTGAATAATTTATAAGAAACTTTAGATTTGGCTTTATAAAGAATATCTCTGAAACATAAATGTAACTCCTGTGCTCTAACACATTTGTATTCATTTTATGTTGCTTAGAGTTGGTCCCTGAATCACTTAGGAATAGGTTCTCAGCTGTGACTACAGTGGTTTCCCCATGTAAGGGTGTATTCTCTCCCTAAAGGAAGTCTGGAGGTAAGCATTCCAGAGTTGGAATGCCACAGTTAGCAGACACTCGGGTTCCTTAACTTTGTTCTGCAGCACATGGCTTATCTCCACAGAGTCACCCCATGGCCCCCAACAGCTGCTGGAGCTCTCACAACAGGGAGGGAGAAGAACAAGAAGGAAGACAGTATGCCCCTCCCTTTAGAGGTCTTCCTGAAAGTCCTATACACATTTCTACTTGCAGATGTTTCATCAGAGCTTATTCACATGGCTTTGCTGAACTACTAGGGAAACTGGGAGTTTTCATCTGGGCTTAGTGCTTTTCTGAATAAAATTAGGGCTTTATTATGAAGTATAAAATGGAAAATGGACACTGGGACAGGCGACTAGCAGATTGCCACAGTTGGCAGTATGTAGTTGTTAAATTACTATAGTAATTTTACTGTATAGTCTTATTGGGATATTCTTTTGATAATATAAAATACTGAAGCTTTCATAATTTTAGAAGAAGGAAAATGCCTTGATTAGTAAAATTTGTGGTCTTCGTTAACTCCAGAAAAGGACTCTTGTTGTTTCTTACTCTTTATGCACAGAAGAGCAAAAATATCACCATTGCAACCTGGCCTCAAACTCAAACCTCTTAAAGTAATGGAAATTAGTGAGTAAATTTTACGTTCTGAAATTAATTTAAAAAAACTCACACCTCCCTCATCTTTCTGTTTTAGGAGATCAATGATCTGTTGGTTAAAGAAAAGATAATGCAACTTACCCAGCAGAAATTACAAATCCAAACTCTTCAGAAGAAGGTAGTAAGCCTGGAGAATGCTCTGATTTGCATGACCAAAGAGTTTGAGACTGAAGTTCTAAAACTGCAGCAACAGGCAATGGTAGAGAACCAAGCAGGTCAGGTTGAAATTTTCAAGCTGCAGCAACTTCTTCAGATGAAGGATAAGGAAATGAATCGAATAAAGAAGCTGGCCAAGAACATACTAGATGAGAGAACAGAAGTGGAAAGATTCTTTTTAGATGCTCTACACCAAGTAAAGAAACAGATCCTATTTAGTAGAAAGCATTATAAACAAGTAGCACAAACTGCTTTCAATCTTAAAATGAGAGAGGCATGTGCAGGAAGAATGGAATATCCCAAAATCCGAACGTTTGATAGCAGAGAACACAGCACCAATAGCGTGAATCAGGACCTTATGGAGGCTGATAAGTGGTACTAATGATGCTTTAATATTTTGTCTTTTGTACTGCTTTTTTTTTTTTTTTGCCCTTTAGAGAAATAAAAATCCTGACAAGTTCAGTTTGACAGTATCTAAGTATTAAATAGATAACTCAGTAAGTTACTTAAGAAGAGAAACTGTCTTTCTCATCTTTGTAACTCTATGCTTAGCATAATGTGTGGGGTCTTCTTAGTAGATGGTCTCCCTGTTTTGTATGACAGAGACTTGTCAGAGGGATTGTTTGTTCTATTTTGAATGTCGTTGTAATATCTTTTAACATGTTCCTTTCTTCCGTTTCCTGTAAATTTGTTTCAAAGGTTTGATTAGATTCAGGTCAAACATTTTTGATAAACATACTTTCACAAATATTTTGTAATATTCCCCTTACTATTCTGAGATGAAATTCGTAGGTAATAATATCTAACCAAACCTCTAATTTAAAAAATCAACATAACTCTTAGTTGTGCAGAACTGTCCTGGGGATTGGAGGACACCCAGTAGTGCCCCTTCCACCGCTGTCGTGCCCGAAAGTCCCTGCAAGTGTCTGAAGTACACTGACGAGATCTGCTGCCCCCATGATGAAGGCAGCAGCACGACCGAGGCAGCTGCAGACTAGGCAGCCCTGGAGAAGGGAAGGGCAGCCCACTCTAGTGTTCTTGCCTGGAGCATTCCATGGACAGAGGAGCTTGGCAGGCCACAAAGAGCTGGACGTGACTGAGTGACGAACACGCACAGGCTATATACAACAGTTAATTGTTTTCTGTTAGCATTAACATCTATTTGAATACGTTCACCCTGTGAACCATGGATTATAGTACATTTTAAATATTGATAAACATACTTGAAAAAATTGTTTTATATCCTTATGCAATTAGATTCTTCAAGGGCCTTAAGAAATTAAAAAAAATCCCTACTACCATGCACTTAACATCTTATTAAGAGGGGCTTCCAAATGTATTTTCTGTTTTAAATTATTTTTTAATGGGCTAATATGAAAGTTCTTTTAAATTATATAGCTGTTGGGAAGGTTGGACATGGCCAGTGACTCTTCTTCAAAAATGTCCATACTATAATTTTTTTATTTTCTTGCCATATTCAGAAGTCTATCAATAACACTATTACTATTGCTCTATTATAATAATAGACTTATTATAATAACTACTACCAGAGGTTCACTATAATTTTTTCTATTTTTTATTTAATAAATCAAGCAAGTTGAGTCCGGCAATTTCTTTTCATTTTTTAAATCTACTGTATATTAAGTGGTATATAGGTTTTCAGAGGAAGGTATATAAAATGACTCTCCACATTATTATTGCAGAAACTAGACTCTTCCTATTCTGACTTCTGAGCAATTAATCACCTTAACCCTAGTGTTTTATTGCACCTACCAGGAAAGCAGAAATTGTAGTTAAAATGTTAAAGTATCTGCTTAAGAGGCAGATTGGGAAGGACAAAGTATATGGTGATCACAAGGCAAAATCTAAAGTTAACTAACCCAATTGACATATATGCAAATGTTTCTTACATTCTACATCTATACTCTATCTACATGTTAGCCAACTTTTATAAATAGCAAGTAGACTATAAATCCTTTAGAAAAGTTATGGTATAGATAAATACTTGCCTGGAAAGCTTAGCTATGACCTTATTTGGAGATAAGAAATAGACTAGATAAGTTACATGTTATTTTATATATTTACCTCTCATCACTCTATTTTCATATAGCAAAATATCTAATACTAAAAAAGGAATTTGTCAGTAACTGCACCAAACAACTATTTTTTCTTACTTCTTTTGTCTGTGTGTTATCTGGATACATAATTTTGCCTCACAACTTTCTATTCTGCTTATTTGCTTAACATTTGGGCACAGATTTTTTTTTTTCATGTTATTACAGTTTTTATTTCATTTTAATGACTATGTAAAACTTCAAATTGGCTAGCATACTGATATGCTTTTCAATTATGATTTTGTAATAGACATAGTTTGCTTTCTAGTCATTACATTTGCAAACATCATAATATTCAGTTCTGATTTGGAAATGTTCTTTTTTCATGTTTATATATTTTATATTTTTTAAAAAGAGATGCTTACATTAATCATACTTTTTTCCATTTTTTTCTTTGAAATTCTTTAGGACAGATATTCAAGGAAATGTGGATATTGGAGATTTGACCTGGGAGCAGAAGGAGAAAGTCTTGAGATTGCTCTTTGCAAAAATGAATGGCTTTGTTCCCAGGTAACTCCCTATTTCAGTAGTGAAATACTAGTTTTCTACTAAACCTAGAAACCATGTAGAAACAGTGAATATATTCTTATTTAGAATTAAGAGAATGGGAAACAAGCAGAAAATAAAACAAGGTCATATTGCATAGCTACTGCAACTCCCAGAGATAAAAAATGGGAGATGTGTAAGTGAGCACCGAAACAAAAGAGGAATTAGAATTAAAGGGGAGAGAAAAATCGATTAATCTTAGGTGTTTAAGCTAATGCTTCCTAAGAAGGTGTAACATTGCTCAGCTTAATAAGTGGTAATTAAAGAGAAGCATAGCAATTGTTAAGATTCTATTGGTCTCCAAAGATAAGTAAATGATTACAAAGCTGAATATTAACCATGGGACTCTTTAATACCAAAAAAAAAAAAAAAGGCTTAGAAAGGAAAACAGAAAACCACAGTTACTCCAAATAATTATTTTTAATGATTGGTTTTACTCTCTTTCTTCACATGTTTTATCAGTGACTGTAACCCTGGTAATGAACTATAAAGTGGCTAAAATCAACCACTTATCAACTGATTTCAGTAGCTCAGTCTAATTCTTTGTGATTCCCATGGACTGCAGCATGCCAGGCTTCCCTGTCCCTCACCAACTCCCAGAGTTTACTCAAACTCATGTCCATTGAGTTGGTGATGAGACCNCCTATTATACAGAGTGAAGTAAGCCAGAAAGAAAAACACCAGTACAGTATACTAACACACATATATGTGGAACTTAGAAAGATGGTAATGATAACCTTGTATGTGAGACAGCAAAAGAGATACAGATGTATGGAACAGATTTTTGGACTCTGTGGGAAAGGGTGAAGGCAGGATGATATGGGAGAATGGCATTGAAACGTACATTATCACAAGTGAAATGAATTACCAGTCCAGGTTTGATGAATGATACAGGGTTATCAGGGCTGCTGCACTGGGATGACACAAAGGGATGGGATGGGGAAGGAGGTGGGAGGGGGGTTTAGGATAAGGAACACATGTACACCCATGGTGGATTAATGTCAATTTATGATAAAACCAATACAATAGTGTAAAGTAAAATAAATAAAACTGAAATAAATATTTTAACTTTAAAATAAAGCAATACTTGTGCTGAATATTGTGCTGAATGTTAGTCCTGAATATTCATTGAAAGGACTGATGCTGAAGCTGAAGCTCCAATACTCTGACTACCTGATGCTAAGAATCTGACTCATTGGAAAAGATCCTGAAGCTGGAAAGAATGAGGACAAGAGGAGAAGGGGACAATAGAGGATGAGATGGTTGAATGGCATCACCAACTCAATGAATGTGAGTTTGAGCAAGCTCCAGGAGTTGGTGGCTTGGCGTGCTGCATTTCATGGGGTTGAAAAGAGTCAGATATGACTGAGTGACTGAGCTGAACTGAATGCTTGTGCTTAGTTGCTCAGTCGTGCCCCTCTCTTTGCAACTCCATGGACTGTAGCCCACCAGGCACATCTGTCCATGGGGATTCTCCAGGCAAGAATACTGGAGTGGGTTGCCATGCCATCTTCCTCCTATGGATCTTCCCAACTCAGGGATCAAGCACAGGTCTCCTTCATTGTAGGCAGATTCTCTACCATCAGATACACCAGGGAAGCTCTAATGTAATACTTAATAATATTTTTATTTCAGGAAAACACGTATTTTTTAAATATTTGTTTTATCTTTTTTAAGTTATGAAAGTATGATAACTTTTACAAGTAATCATTCACAAAAGACTTGGAAGATACAGAACAAAGTTACAGTACTTCCATTATATATTACAATTATTTTTAAGAGGATAAATTAAGATTTTTAGTTGAAGTTTTAAAAATTAATAGAATGAAAAAAAAATTAATTGAATGAATAGACAGAAAAGTAGAAGGATATAATAANATTTAAAAATAAATAAATAAATAAATTTAAATAAATAAATAAAAAAAGACTTGGAAAATACAGAACAAAGTTACATATAGTCCATTATATATTACAATTATTTTTAAGAGGATAAATTAAGATTTTTAGTTGAAGTTTTAAAAATTAATAGAATGAAAAAAATTAATAGAACGAATGGACAGAAAAGTAGAAGGATATAATAAACCTGAAAAGCACTATGAACCAATTCAACATAATAAAGATTTACACAATTTTCACATAACAGTGGGGTATAAATTCAATTCAAGTTCCCATAGACTATAAATCAGGAGACACTGGAATATATCCAGGGACATAAAACAATGTGCAAAAAACATTATGAACTAAAGATATTGAAATCACACAGAGTCTGTTCTCTTTTCACTGTGAAATTATGTTAGAAATCAATACCAAAAGATATTTGAAAATAATTCATATATTTTAAACTGCAATGTAATATTTACCAAGATAGATCTTTGACTTAACCATTGAATATCTCATAAATGTTAAAAGACTGAAAAAACAGAGGGTGATCGCAGAGAACAAAGCATTTAAATAAGAAATTAATATCAAAAAGAGAAATTAACATCAAGGATACTTTAAAAATCCAGATATTTTGGAAATTAAATGTTCCCTTTTAAAAGATGAATATATCTAAGAAGCCATTACATGGAAAATTAGAAAACATTTGTAACAGAATAAAGATGAAACAAGAATTTGTCAGGATTTGTTGCATGCAGTTGCTCAATGCAATTAAACAATGTAGAATCTTGAAAAGGTATGAAAATAAGCAACAGACACTAGCATAAATTTTGAATAAAATCTGTACTAGAGTTAAAGATATGGTATGACAGGTTAATCTCCTGTTGCTTTATTTTTACAACATAGTATTTCCTTATATTTTCAAAATTGGATTAGAGGTCTTAAGACTCATTCAGTTTTTTAAATCAATAAAACAATGTTTCTAGGCTTTGAGTAGTAATACTAGGTGCCAGAATAAATAGAACTATATCAAAATTTTGTGAATGCAAATTAGAAATCTATCATTCCTCTCATACTTAATCAAACAATTGGAACCAAAAAGTCACAAATATTTTAATTAAGCAAAAATTTGTAAGTTAAAAAAAATATATGTATATGTAGGAGACTTCTGATAAAACACGGTCCTCTGAAGAAGGAAATGGGAAACAACTTCAGCATTCTCACCTTAAGAATGTTATGAACAGTTTGAAAAACTTAAAATATGTAACACTGAAAGATGAACCTCCAAGATTCCCAGTATGCTACTGGAGAAGAGTGGATAAAAAGTTCCAGAAAGAATGAAGAGGTTGAGCCAAAGTANCATTCAAATGGGTATAGCTTTCCTTTTCTCCTTTGCTTTTTGCCTCTCTTCTTTTCACAGCTATTTGTAAAAGTAATTAAGTTTCATCTACGGGTTGAATTATGATGAGTCTTAAAAACTATGCAGAAAATTCTGAACTTAGTAATATAGATTCTGGAGTAATACAGCATAGTTTTCTTCTCTGGAGGAATACAAAGAACAGTAAGCCATACTCTTAGATTCTTCTATTGGAAAGTTCGCATCATTGTTCTGAGAGCTGACCTTAACCTAGCACAGTGACATGTATTACAGATTGAAGGACATCCAAAGAAGGAAGGAGAAGCAGGATGTGGTGATAAAGAATAAAAGGAATATAGAGAAGAAAGTAAATGTTTAAGATTTTTAGCTTAAGAGGGCTTCCTTGGTGGCTCAGCCAGGAAGATCCCACGTCTTGGAGCAACTACGCCTGTGCACCACAGCTATCGAGCCTGTGCTCTAGAGCCTGGAAGCTGCAACTGCTGAGTCCACGTGCCCCAACTACCAAAGCTGCTGTGCCCGAGAGCCCGTGCTCCACAATAGAAGCCACTGCAATGAGAGGCCTGCATACTCCAACTACAGAGTAACCTCAGCTCGCCACAACTAGAGAAAGCCCGTACAGCACACCAACGAAGACCAGCACAGCCTAAATAAAAAAAATAATTAAAAAAAAAGTTTTTAAGAAATGAAGGTGGTATGAAAGGCAAATGAAAAATATGGAAAACCATACTTTCCACATGAAAAACATGGAAACATTTCCATAAACAGTTATGGAGATATTTAAATTTTTATTTAATCCATCAATTCATTTGAATGTCAATACATACTGAATGTCATATATATTGGAGAAGGAAATGACAACCCACTCCAGTATTCATGCCTGGGAAATCCCACAGACAGAGGAGATTGGTGGCTATGGTCCATGGGGTCAAAAAAGAAGAGTCAGACACGACTGAGCGACTAAACGGCAATTTATTGAGGATATAGTATTAAGTAAATAAAGACATCATGCTTGATTTCAGGGAGTTATGATCTACATGGGAAGAAAAATATTGTTCAAGAATTCCACTCTGACATAGGTTCAAAGGAGTGGTATTTAATGGTAAGAGAGCCTAGATAGTGAAAGTGGAGAGTGAAAAAGTTGGCTTAAAGCTTAACATTCAAAAAAAAAAAAAGTT
>SJYV01012307.1:1331967-1351824 GCA_006410875.1 Neotragus pygmaeus | reverse complement strand
GGGGGCAGGAGGAGAAGGGGACGACCGAGGATGAGATGGCTGGATGGCATCACTGACTTGATGGATGTGAATCTGAGTGAACTCCGGGAGTTGGTGATGGACAGGGAGGCCTGGTGTGCTGCGATTCATGGGGTCGCAAAGAGTCGGACATGACTGAGTGACTGAACTGAACATACATCTTTTAAAAACTAACAGTGTATGTGTTGTGCTGTGCCTGGTCACTCAGTCGTGTCCAGCTCTTTGGGACCCTGTGGATTGTAGCCTGCCAGGCTCCTCTTTCCATGGGATTCTTCAGACCAGAATACTGGAGTGGGTAGCCTTTCCCTTCTCCAGGGGATCTTCCAAATGCAGGGATCGAACCCGGGTCTCCTGCATTGCTGGTGGAGTTTTTACTAGCTGAGCTATCAGGGAAGTTTTAACAGTGTATATTCTTTGGTAATTACCGGAAAATTCTAAGCAGCGTTTAGTTCTGCTGACTTAGCTAGAAATTTTCCAAAATACATACCTCTTTAAACATTGTTTAAGTGATTTTTTAAACTGCCACTACCTCTAGTGTTTGTAAAATGTCAAATAATGTGTGTAACACTTGATAATTTGGAGATTGGAAATCTGTCTGACATTTTCCTCAGGAAACTGATGAAGATCTGTGTTATAAGCATTTCGTCATAATACGGTTTGCACCAAGTGTAATTTGAAACTAGTGAGGGAACAATGCTTTAGTACGTCTTTCATATATAGATGAAGTGGCATCACTTACTGTGCACTTACCTGAGTTCTGGTTACATAGGTGTGTTCATGTTATGGAAAGTTCATTGAAGTGTACGCTTATGATTTCCTATATATATGTATATGAAAGTATACAAAGTATATATATATATATATATATATATATACACACACACNCTACTTTGCTGACTAAGGTCCGTCTAGTGAAGACTATGGTTTTTCCTGTGGTCATGTATGGATGTGAGAGTTGGACTGTGAAGAAGGCTAAGCGCCGAAGAATTGATGCTTTTGAACTGTGGTGCTGGAGAAGACTTTTGAGTCCCTTGGACTGCAAGGAGATCCAACCAGTCCATTCTGAAGATCAGTCCTGGGATTTCTTTGGAAGGAATGATGCTAAAGCTGAAACTCCAGTACTTTGGCCACCTCATGCGAAGAGTTGACTCATTGGGAAAGACTCTGATGCTGGGAGGGATTGAGGGCAGGAGGAGAAGGGGACGACCGAGGATGAGATGGCTGGATGGCATCACTGACTTGATGGACGTGAATCTGAGTGAACTCCGGGAGTTGGTGATGGACAGGGAGGCCTGGTGTGCTGCGATTCATGGGGTCGCAAAGAGTCGGACATGACTGAGTGACTGAACTGAACTGAACTGAACCTGGATTAGGGGAGTCTGACCTAATTGACGTCAGGAAAAGTCTCTGAGGAAGTAAAGCTTGAGCTGATCTCTAAAGGGAAACAGGAACAAAAGGGAGGTGGAAAAAGCATTCTAGACAGAAGAAATACAAGTAGTATTTTCAGTTATGAACTGGAAATCAACATCATCCTAATTTGAAAGTGGGCTTCACAGAGTTACAAAGTTTTAGTAGGTTGATTTGCAAGCAAATAGACATACTCCACTCCTAAAACTTGTCTTCAATTAGGTGCGTATGAAAGCAGCATAACCCCATTCAAAATCTGGCTAAATAATCCAAAAATAAAGCAGATTCATTTAGGGAGAAACAGAATACTCACAGAGATAATCAATAGACAGAATGTGGGCCATCTCAGATGGCGAGAGAGCCTATTTTCCTGTTATTAAACTAGATTTCCCAAAGTATTAGGAAAAATTTTCATACTGGGTCTATCTCCATTGGGTAAGTTTCTTGTGTTTTGAGATTCTTTTCGTGGGAAGGGAAATTTTGGGGCTTGCTTTTGGTCAGTACTCTGGTTCAACCTTGCCCATCAAGACTATCATGATTATCTTCATAAATATTTCCATTTCTTAAAGTCAGTGTCTCAACTTTAGGAGAATGTAAGTTTTAATTAACTTGCCTAATATACTTGCCTCTATGTGTGTATAATAGCATTTTTGAAAATTAGAAACCCATCCAACTGAAACATTTCCCTTTAGCAGTTTTAAAAGTGTAGTTGAAATACACGGCATGTGATGATGATGCTGCCTCACTGTTAACATATCCCCACTATAGGAAATACAGCCAGAGTTCTAGACCTCCAGTTCCAGACTATGTTGTTCCTGACGATGAAACAACAAAGGAGTTTGGGTAAGCTCTCTTGACAGTCAGTGAATGTGAGCCTGATCACAATGGTGGTTGTGGACATCTTATACATACAAGAATTGAGTGAGAATAACAAAAGTCTATTTTTTGAACCAAGTTCCATGTGTGTACAGTTGTTGACAAGTCTCACTTTGTCATTATTGTAGGGATGAAAGTAAGCTTCAAGATCAAACGTTCATCACCCAGCAAGTGCCAATCTTAAATTCTACTGGTGAACTGTTGATACGCAGTATTCAGAAAGGATCACAAGAGTCTGACACAGTAAGGAGCTGTATCTAAACAACAATACATTTAACTGTTCCTCTTCCTTGTGCAGCTTCTTCTAAGTCAGAGTTCTTTTCTCTACTAGCTAGTTCTCAGGGATCAGTGAAACGAATAATAACATTAGTATGAGATTGTGGACTTTTTTTGGATTGTGGACATTTTAATAACAAGGTCCACATTAAGGAAAGCATATATTTAATGCAAATGCATATTTGTGCTTTTAGTGTGGAAAACCTATAAATTACCTTTTGAAATATATAGCCCAGCTAAAATATGTACTATCATTTATGTAAGAATAAACATAATGACCATGTACCTCTTGCGTTTGTGCAAAGCTGGGGAAGCTGAGTCACTACAGGCTAGCAGATAAAGGCATTATAAGGAACTATGGTACCATAAAAAAACAAAACAAAAACAGGGTTTCTTTTCAAGAGCTTTTTACTTGTTGTTTTTTATTTGTTGTACATAATCAATTAGTACAATGTAGAATCTGAGAAATTTCAAATGAGGCCACTTTTTTAGATGC
Organism: Neotragus pygmaeus; assembly: GCA_006410875.1. NCBI lineage: Eukaryota > Metazoa > Chordata > Mammalia > Artiodactyla > Bovidae > Neotragus > Neotragus pygmaeus. The sequence goes on along the minus strand of SJYV01012307.1, from coordinate 1,348,751 downwards.
TACTAGCATGAACTGTACACATTTTTTTTCCATCTAAGAAATAAGAAACTCTTCTGAGTAGCAAATAGCTAGCCAAATGAGTTGATTCTACTTATAGCAACACAGTTCTGATGAGTTAGTATTTCTTAAAGAGTGATTTCCCTTAAATGTAAGGAAAACTTAGGTGTCTCTGGGATTGTATTTAATTCCACTTGGAATTTAGACAAAAATGACCTTTCATTCAACCCAGCCTGTAGTTGTTGGACTGGATTAAGTATTACCATCAGTTACCAGCTGTAATAAGGGATAAAACAAGGAGCATTCTATTATAAAATTATAAATTTCTATTGCCTTACCTTTAGGAAGGCAGACCTCCCCCCCTAAAAAAAAATGGGCCAGCAGGGTCATAAAACATATTTTATTAAAGTTCAATCACCTTTAATGATTGAAGATTGTGACTTTCTATCATCTGCCTGACAACCAGAACGCTATCAGATATGAGAAGCCTTTTCCTAGTTCAGTGGGTGAAGACCATATCAGAAAGACAGGATTCAGCCAGCATGGTAGAGCAGAAACAACCTATTCTGTTTAATACATAAATTTCTGTTCTGACTTAAAGTTGAGCTATAGCAAAGAGACAAAAAGCATAAAGACATTTGCAGAAGAGCTGTCAATGCATTTCTTCTCTTACCTCACACATAGAGAGCTTTGAAATTTCTTAGGCCCTAATCAATTACTTCACATTAAGGGGTCTTTCATTAAAAAGTATCACAAATGAGAAATGTAGGCAAGAGAAAAGCACAATATAAAAAAATGCAGCAAGTAGTATCAGGTTAGACTTACTTTAGGTGAGAATCTTGCTCACACTTGGAGAACACTTGAGTTTGAAGGTTTTGGGTCTCTACTCCAGACACTGGGAATTTTGTTTTCCCCTTCCAAACTGGAAAAATATTTTCAGGAAGAATTTTTGTCTTGGAGAATTTAAGTGTTACCTAAGGTTGTATCTTCAAGGGTGGTTCATTTTCTCTGACTCTTTGTTACTCAAAATAGAATACCAGGAGTCCTAAGAAATGTTCTGTCCTTGTCCATTATACTGATTTAGTCAGGATTAATTTTATTTCAAAGTGCAGAACAGTGGTTAAAACTTGTTTTCAGAAATAAATTTTGGAAGAGAAAAATATTGTAAAACATATAGGTAATGTTTCTTCAGTTTCTTGTTCAACTAATGAGAAAAGGGCATTGCCTTTTTTTTAACCATTAATCATTTCTCAATAAATGTGAGATCCTGTTGAACATAAAAAAAAAAAAAGAGTCTGGCTGACTTTCCTGGTTGGAACACCTCTTGATTTCTGGGCCTAATATAACTTTTGAAATGGTTTTCTTAAAAACAAAACAAAACCTGCTGGCATCTAAATTAATGACTGAAGCATTAATTAATGATTAATGAAGCAAACCCTGAAATTTAACACTTGGCACAAACAACAAAAAGTTGATTTATCCAAAAAGTTGAGGTATCCATAGTAAGTGGTTTTAAGAAGCAGGAACAGTGACAATGGTAGAATTTGTGATCATGAATCACTAGGACAAAGTGGCATTCAGCAGGAGAGAAAGCAGCAGTGGTCACAACTGTGGGATAAGCAGAGATGGATTATGTGTTTGTAATGTGGGATAAATGAGACGCTCCGCAAAGCCTGGCAGAGGAGTCTGACCCAGTGGCATTTATGTAGGACTGTGTGTGAGGATCAACCAAAGGGTGAATTATTTTTGACCTGTCTCCATCCAAGAGCTCCTCTTCCTTGGGAGATCTTCTTTACACACACTAATGTTCTCTCCATGTCATTCATCAGAAATGGGGACAATTTTTAGAAAACAGGTCTAAGCTCTTTTTCCAGAGAAGCATTTCACAGAACAGTGACCTCAAAAATAAAATTATGAAGAGCAAGTGAAAATCTGGTTTCAGAGTTACACTAGGAGTCTCCCTATTAGCAACTTAACTGGGGTCAATGGTCCTGAGAAAGATTTTAGTTACAAGGTATTCCAATCCCAGGGATCTGATCTGAGTAAAGTAGGCAGTTGGAAGTGGTCAAAAATAAACAGTGATTACTCAGTATGCACCGAGTCTGGAACAGACTTGTTTCTAACGGCCCATGGTGGGCATGACTACAGCAGGTGAGGAAAGAGAAGCATCTTCTTCTTTCCATTGAGAAGTGATAGTCTTTAGCTGAGTATAGAATTGGATGCCCTACAGAGAACAAAGAAAAAAAAAGAGTTATCATATATGCCTTGGGGTTTCATGATTCTTCTTTTAATCAACTTTTGAAGGAGGTATTCATGTTCCTACTTGCAGAAAAGGTGCAACCAGAATTCAATATATTATTCATGAGATAATCTATGTAAAACACTTAACATATTACCTGGCACACAGTAGAGTTAAATCTTAGCTATCATTATGCTAAAACTAGCCAAGAATATCTAAATGGAAAAACTGGATAATGTAAACCGTTAAACTTGTATTTATTTTATAAGAATAGGCTTGAGCAAAGGAGAATAGAGTGTACAAATTTAACACAAAATTACTAGCAAGCTAGAAGAGTACTGTTAGAACACAACTCACTAGCTTGATTAAAATACACCTCTAGAATTAATAGACAAAATCTGGGCCATGTTAATATAGAAAACAATTTTTTTAGAGATTATTATATATTTTCAATATAAGATACAAGTTTACATTTTATTATGTAAGAATGATACCTTTATGTCTTCTTTACAGAATGCAAAATAGCAATTTAAATGCCTAAGGATTTAAGACTTCAAACTCTGCATAAGGTTAGTCTTTTACTCTAGGAAGCCTCACTTACTGCTTCACTTACTAGAGTAACTTACAGTAATTAAACAGGCACGGGGGGTTGAAAAAAAACCCAAACCAACTGTTAAGCAAGTTTTACTCTGCTTCCCTTGAAAGAAATGTTTAATAGTATCAAATTAATCATTTTTACAGAAGCTGTGACTAATGCACAAATTGGATAATCCATCACAAAACAATGAGTGTTGTCTTAACCAGTTGGCCACACTGTCATACTCTGCTATGTAACCCCACCGTTAATTTATTATTAACCTATAAAGGGAGACCTGTATAGAAAACAATTAATTTTTTACTGAAGGTTCCAAAATGGCTGTATTTCTGTGGGACTACAAAGAACTTTTCACTAGGCCATTTGTCCAACGTGTATTTAGTTATTTAGTCTGGTGCTACATCCTTCAGATTAAGTAAATAATAATTACAGTGTGATAAGGGCTTCTTAACATGAGTTAAATAGTCCCATTGACTTGCCCCTGTCTACCTCTCTAACCTCACCTCTTGCTACTCTCTCCCTCATTCACTCACTGGGCTCCAACCCATTTCTACTGTTTGATCATGCCCTGCCTGGTCTTGCTTTAGGGTGTATGCACAAGTTGAAGGATGTGACAATGGTGGTAATTTGGTTCCAGATCTGCTTTACATATTTTTTATTTGATGCTATACTTATAGCATTTATTATATTTAGAATATTGTTTAATATACAGAAGGTGCTCAATAAAAGTTTTAGTAGATGAGTGACTAACAGGAAATGTGTGGTGGGAGCACTTGAGGGACATACCCAAGCCAGCACTGGAGGGGATGGTGGTGAGAGGTGACTTTCTTTAGCAAGTCCACACTTTAAACTGGTGGTTAACAGTCAGATGAAGGAGGATAGAAATGGGATGTAGGAAGAAAGGGTCATAGGCAGAGGAGAGGGCATATACAAAAGCTTGGACTTACTCAAGCTCTTCCCCCAAAACTCTTTTGCCTTGAGTTATTCAGGAAATAGCAAACTTTTATTAACTTTTATATCTTTTCTAGGGAACCTACTGACAAGCACTGCTGAAAACATATAACCTCACAGAAGCTGCAGGCAGTTCCTTTCTTGCAGAATCCTTGTTCCTGAATATGTTCAAGAGAGTTTCTTAGAGGAAAAGTATTTTTTAATAACTTGAAGTTACCTGTTTGCCATAGAAATTGGTGTCTCCCCTGAAGGAAGCGCGAGAGCCGGTGAATGAGAACATTGGCAAAGGCACTGGAATGGGCACATTCACCCCAACCTAAAGCAGAACAAAGCCACATCAACCCCTAAGAAAAAGACTCCGCAAAGGAACTCTCCATTTACAAGCACAAGTGCTGGGCATCAGAGACCAATTTAACTACCCACCTTCTACCCGATCCTCCATCCCATGAACTTTTATTCCTGAGGAAGAAATGGGGCATCAAGGGAGAGCAGAGGGCAATGACTGACCCGTTTACCTTCTCCCCTTACACAGGAAACTGTAAATGGCTACAAGAATCTCCTAAAAATTCTTTCACAAACCTGCCCAACATCCACCAGGTGGGAATATTTCCGAGCAGTGGCTCCATTGGTGGTGAAGATGGCTGTTCCATTTCCATATGGGTTGTCATTTACAATCTTGATGGCTTCATCCAAAGTGTCTGTTTCCAGAACTACAAGAACTGGGCCAAAAATCTCCTCCTTGTAACAGGTCATGTTTGGCTGCCAGGAGTGATGCATTGGAAAAGTAGTCAGTACTTTTTGCCTATTTGGTATTTTATTACCCACAGCTTACATGCACAATTTTTAGGTTAGTAATCTCTTTTCATTTTAAATTACCTGTAAAAAAAAAAAAGTCCTTTCTTTACATGCTCCATCTTCCAAGCTACCAATCATAAGTAACTTGAAACTCGTATTTCTATAATGACATAACTACACTCCTTTCCTTTATGCACTGTATTTTTTGATCTCATGACCCGTCACTAGCTTCCTGATTTATGCCTATATTACTTGTTCACACAACTGTTGTTACTGAAAAGCTACTTGAAAATTCATTTTAGAAATCAAATATATATTAAAAACAGGAGAATTTTTCTATTTAAAGAAATCCTGTGGTTAAGTTTTCTGTTACATAAATAATCCTTCCTCATTCCTTTGCCTCCTAAATGAGTCTGTCCATTTTTATTTTGGTATTAGGTCATATTAAACATTCAAAACACCTTTCACCACTGTAGCTGTGTTTGTAGCTGGATAAGTGGATTTTTCCTTAGTGATTCTGTGGCAAAAAATCTCGTAATTTCTATTATACTTAGATTCAACTCTTGATTATTCAGGATTATAATAGGAATAGTGGGGATATATGAACTTAAAAAAAAAAAACCCTCAATGTAGTCATTAATCTTAGATAAGCAACTTTCAGAGTTTTGAACAATAAAAATTGACACCAATTCTTTTTCTTTCGTTGCTTTCTGGTGAAGATGTATGTATTCAATAAACATTGAAAGTGAAGTGAAAGTGTTAGTCACTCAGTCGTGTCCGACTCTTTGCAACCCCATGGACTCTACCCTGCCAGGTCCATCTGTCCATGGAATTCTTCAGGCAAGAATACTAGAGTGGGTTGCCATTCTTCCTCCAGAGGCTTTTCCCAACCCAGGGATTCAACCTGGGTCTCCTTCATTGCAGGTGGATTCTTTACTGCTGAGCCAGTACTGGGAGGGCTCAATAAACACTGGGTGGTCGTATTTGTGACAGAGGCTATTTATCCCTGCAAAGCCAAAAATATTTACTTTTTATCCCTTAACGGAAAGTTTTCCAACCACTGATATAGTGGAAAGAGGTTGGGAGTCAGGAGGGGTGACTCATTCAGACTTGAGATAAAATAATTGAGTAATTCTGGCAAGAGATGAGGTCTCTAGTCATTAAATGTCTTCATTTATAAATTAGAGGAATGAGATTCCATTGTCTCCAGTGGTGCCTTCAGCTCATATGTTTGTGAACTAAATAATTCAGTTGTTCACCTTGACATTTGAAATGATGGTTGGCCCAACAAAGTTCCCATTTTCATAACCTTTGACTTTAATACTTCGCCCATCAAGAAGGATGGAAGCTCCTTCCTTTGTTCCACTATCAATCAGGTTACAGACACGCTCTTTTGCCTGGGGGGTAATCAGAGGGCCAAGATCAGCTCCAGGCTGGTCTCCTGTAAAACAACACAGAAGTATTTAAGGTCTTTATGAACATAAATGATGAGTGATAACTAAAGAATCTGAATGACAAGTAGTCCAGTACAAAGAGAGGCAGTGGTAAGACTAAACATGATTGCTCCCACTGGACAAGGCCAATGCAACACCCAGAGCTTAGTACCAGAGATGCAAAGTCTAAAAATTGGTTACCTGCATTGACTCTTAGTTTTTTGGCACGTTCTACCAGCTCTGGCAGCCACTTCTTAGCTTCTCCCACAAGGATTGCTGTTGAAAGAGCCATGCAACGCTGACCAGCAGCTCCAAATGCTGCCCCAACCAACTGGTTCAGGGTATTTTCCTTATTCGCATCTGGCATGACTACTCCATGGTTCTTGGCTCCCTAAGGAAATACAGAAAGTAAATGAATCTTCCTTGGTAAAATACAATTAGGCTAAGAAATTAAAGAATCTAAGTTTTTAGATGAGAATTTAAGAAAAGGACTTGAATATTTATCCTATGCTGCTTTGAAAGGAGATTTATTATCATTTTGATTTTGCTTAAGTCCTGGTAACACTGAGTAAGTCTCCGAGTTACTTTTTCTTCACTTTCTCAGCTGAAAAGCGGACAGGTATTTATTTAGATCAAAACTATTATTAAAAAAAAAAAAAAAACAAAACCCACCCCAAACAAAATACTGTCTCAATCACATTCAGATTGACAGGATCAACACTTCATCTAGGAACCAAGGAGAACTCCCTTCTCTTTTCTAAGTTAGGTAGGAAAGAATCTGTTGTTTGTTAGGGTTTCCAGTTATATGAAGAGCAATGTAAACAAAGGGTTTCCAGTAGCCAGCTGAAAAGCAAAACAGGAGGGAGACCTCCTGATAACTTGTAGAAAGAAGTTCCCCTAATTGACTTGTTTCTAGATACACAGCCTCACAAATTTCTATGTAGGATGATATAGGGTCATTTCCACATATTTATAGAGATAGCTATAGTTGGATACATGAATAGATACCTTGTCTGCTACTTAACTGTATTGGTTACACAGAGCATTAATGTTAGACACAAAACACATCGATGAAATATGTAGTAAACTAGCAGGGGCATAAATCAAATTGGCCAAAATACATCCAGCCATGAAAAGAAATAAATGGGCACATCATGAATAGTTTCTAAGCCTGTGGATAGGTGGCTTCCCTTTCTGCAATATTAGTGGAAGACTCAGAATGGCAACTGGACATTATATTTAGTATCAAATGACCACAAAGTATATGGCAAGGATCTAGTCACTAAGGAACAGAAAAACTGTGCAAGCAAGTAAACCACACTCAGATATCATACAGGGATATTTGGCTCTTTACTAAACCACCACCACCACAGTGCCTTAAATAGCCTGGACTCTTAGGGAAGATCACATCTTTAACATTAGTAGTTAGGATTTCCCTTAAAGGCAGGAAGGATGAGGGCTAGCTGAAAGCATGGGATGAAGGAAGAAATAGGGCCAGAAACAGAATTTTGGGCTGAAGCCCAAAGAATCTGAATATCTTTCTTAAGGAGAAATGTGACTTTATCGCCGAGATTACCTGGATAAAATAAAAGGTAATTAAAGTGACTGAGAATAAAACTCATCACAAGGTTTGTGGTTAAAGGGAAGACAACCAGGATGAACTGTGAATAAAGAAACACTGGCATTAGAGTGGGATGAGTGGTCCCTCTGCTGAAGGGCTTTTTCCAGGTAATTTTAATACATACAACAGAATTTGGGGGAAAAAGGAATAAGAAGTCACCATATTGGCTTGAACTCTCTTGCCATGTCTTGACCCTCGCTCGAAGATGTATTCTCCTGCCTGGTTGGATCCCACAAAGCTGATTGCTTTGATATCCGGATGATCGCAAATAAAATTTACAGCTTTAAGAAGAAAATAAATGATTATCACAAAGGAAGAAAGGGCTATGGGCTTCTCAGAATAGCAAATTTGTCCTTTTCTCACTGCTATGAAAGAGAAGTTTCATATTTTTGTTTTCTTGCCCTGGAATCCCCTTTTGGAGTTCTGTCCTTGTTCTCTTAAATTCTTTCATTTTTTTTTTTGGTCACGTAGCACCGTTAATTGGATCTTAGTTCCCCAACCTGGGACTGAACCCACGCCCCCTCCTCCAGTGGAAGTGTGGAGTCTTAACCATGGGACTGTGAGAGAAGTCCCTCTCTTAAATTCTTTAAACTATAAATTCTATTTAACGTGTTCTTTTTCATTATCTTTCCCAATTGCTAGTCCAGAATTTTTACTTTAACTCTGAAAGCTACCCAATACAATATTGTAAAGTAATTAGCCTCCAATAAATTTATACTAAAAAAAAAACTCTGAAGGCTACAGCTCCTATTTTCCTCCAAAATAAAAGCCTTTCAGTACTCGACTCCTCCCTTTGTCTTTTATGAATATGATATTTCCTCAACTGTTACTTGTATTAGAACTCTCAGATATTACTGTGGCCTCATGTGAGAGGCAATAGAGCACAGTATTTAAAAGTAAAAACCATGGTTGGCCTGTTTAAATATATACATCGCAACTTTTGACAGTTTCCAGCAACACGACTTTGGGCAAAATCAGCTGATTTCATTATGCCCCAATTTTCTCATCTATAAAACGGGAAGATAATAATACCTACCTGAAAGAGTGACTGTAAAGATTAAATGAGAGAATAGATGGAAGGCATTGAAACAGTGCTTGAAACAAGGAAGGACTTTTTAAGTATTAGCCATTATTATATGAATCAGAAGGACTTCAGTACCTCTGTGGTCTATAAATTCTGAGTTAAATAATGTTAAGTCCCTTCAGTATTGAAATGAAAACTTACTCTTTAATTTTACCTATCTTGCCCCAACCACAGTTCTTTGTCCTAATATATCCTGTAGGACAAGAAGCACTGCTACGCCCCAGTTAGTTACCTTAGCACAGAGATGGCAAAACAGTCAACAAACATTTTCTTCCAACACGGAGGTTACTTATTATTACTAAATCCCTTCATCCCTAAAACACCCTAAAACACCCCATCACTGACTCAACACCTTGGTTTTTGGTAGCCAGATTATTAAGTGCCAGGTCCAGAGGGGCAGGTACCTTCATGTTGTCCATGGATAATATTCAGTGTTCCATCAGGGGCACCAGAGTCCTGAAATAGCTTGGCGAGAAGCATAGCTGCTCCAGGGACTCGCTCTGATGGTTTCATCAAGAAGGTATTTCCACATACCATGGCCATGGGAAACATCCAAAGGGGGATCATGGCAGGAAAATTGAACGGAGCGATGCCTGCGCACACCCCCAGAGGCAGACGGTAGGAATAAAGGTCCATGTCCTTGGTGATGGATGGCATGGTCTCCCCCAGCATGAGGGACGTCACACCACAGGCATGCTCAACCACCTCTGGAACAGAGAAGCAGCAGTCAGGTGAGCAACTCTTCACACTGCCCAGAACTTAGCTTCGTCATGCTCTAGTCAGCCCTGAGTGGCAAGGCCAGTGACAGATGGAAAAAGCACTGATTCGCTATGTGAAGATGTATGAAGTGAGATCATCTGAATGGGAAGAAGGCAGTGAAATGCATAAACCAACTGGAAGATCATTGAAGTACAATAATGAAGCCAACAGCATAGATACCCAGGTACTGTCATTTCCCACAAGTATTAGGATATCATGGGATAGCCAAACCTACATAAATGAAGCAGCAGTCCCCCACTCTGAGGGACTCTTATCTTCCTTTGCTTCTTCCCAGTGTCCCTGAACTCCCCTAGAGGGACTCCCTGCTTACGGAGGCCTCGAAACACATCTCCTTCAGCATCCGCAAGGGTCTTCCCTTGTTCCAGCGTGATCAACTTGGCAATTTCTTTCTAGAGAGAAAACACACAAACAGAAACCAACACAAGGATGTGCCTCCCTTTAGTTCTCAGGCAGCCAGAAAAGAATAAAAGTCAAGGAGAAGTTGTTGGAGGGAGAAAGCCATGATCTATGTCTCTTTGGATTGTACAGTTAGGGAGGGCAGCTAACAGGGCCTCTATGAGAGTGACAAGTAGCACCTAAATAACACTTTGGGAAATTATACCATTCAGCTTTCTTACCAAGTTTTCTTTAATGAGTTGTTGATAGCGGAGCAGGACCTGCTGACGGCTTAATATTGAAGTGTCTGCCCACGCGGGAAAAGTACGTTTGCAGGAAGAAACTGCTGCATCCATTTCAGCCTTGGTGGACTGAGGGACCCGACCAATGACCTCATTGGTGGCCTGATGGAAAAGGCAGCACATCAATCATCCTTTGTCCCTGCCCTACCTTCTTCATTTAGTCACAGGGGCAGTGATATGTGCTTCACAAGAGAGACCCAGGTCCTTATTTTTCCCACTGTGTTCCCAGAATTCTAGGCTAGTGAGTTCAGGCCCCAAAGCAGCTTTCCTTACGGGATTGTGGATGTCGATCCATTTGTCACTTTTGGATTCAATAAATTTCCCATCAATGAAGAGTTTTACAGTTGGCTGGGGGAGAAAAAAATAATAATACTTTGTATTAGTTAATTGCTTTACTTTTCTCTTTCCTTTTCACAAGGAGAAAAGAACTGGGGTTGATAACTGAATTTTCTGCTTTCTAGAAATGTCACCACTAGGAAAGAGATACATAATATACTCTTCTGTAGAGCTAATTAAGATAGGGCAGAATCTCTCGATACTGTGATCTCTCTGTAAATGGAAAATTCCCTGTAATCACACAGTGGAACTTCATGAGTAAACATATGTCACTGAGAAATTGAAAGTTGATTCCATGGAGTGTAGCCCACCAAACTCCTCTGTCCATGGAATTCTTCAGGCAAGAACACTAGAGTGGGTAGCCATTCCCTTCTCCAGGGGATCTTGCTGACCCAAGGATTGAACCCGGGTCTCCTGCACTACAGGCATATTCTTTACCATCTGAGCCACCAAGGAAGCCCATGTCACGGACAAGCTTATACTAAAAAAGCAGCAGACTCTGTATTAACAAATGTTAACTATTGTGATTTGTTGGCCCAGGTGACTTTTTGGCACATTACCATGAGCATACCTTATCTTATGACCAAAATATTTTAAAAAACATTTCTATGTGTAGCTTTTCTAAGAAGCAGCTTGTTTTCATTAAATTTTCAAATGTGGTCTGTAGGCCAAAAGAGATGAAAGACCACTATGTTATAATATGTGCATGCTTCTACCTAAACAGGATTTTGAGCACCAGTACTTACAGATCAGGTTTAGTTATTGCAAATGGCTAACAGACAGTAGGTCTGTAAAAACAACTCTAAAGGTTGTAAAGAAGACCACCTTTGAGGCAGGGTCGAGAAAACCTTTAGAAGTCATGAAAATGTTTGTATCTTTTGACACAGCAATCTCAGTTCAGAAGGAAAATAATATAAAAGAAGCAAAAATAACCAAAAAAGATATAAATAAATGTTAGTTTTATAATACTGAAAAAAAGGAATAAATTTAAATGTTATTTGTGTAAATTATTAGTTAATTCACACAATATCTACTTGATAGAATATTATATAGGCATTAAAAGTCATAGTCATGGTGGCTCGGAGTAAAGAATCCACCTGCCAATGCCGGAGACATGGGTTCGATCCCTAGTCTAGGAAGATCCCACATGCCACAGGCAACGAAGCCCGTGTGCCACAACTATTGAACCTGCACTCTAGAACCTGGGAGCCGCAACTACTGGGCCCTTGTGCCGCAACTACGAAGCCTGAGTGCCTTAAAGTCAGTGCTCTGGCCCTGCAACTGGAGAGGAGCCTCTACTGGCCACACTAGAGAAAAGCCTGTGCAGCAATGAAGACCAGCAAAGCCCCAATAAATAAAATTATTAAAAAAAAAAAATCATAGTCATTAAGATCACTTTGCAATATTGGAAGTGCTTACAACATAACAGACATAATACAAGACAAGAAAATCAAGATAGAAAATTTCAGATAAACTCTGATCACAATGATGTAAAGAAAATACCCCCAAACTGTACTGGATTCCTTTTCAGAAGTCAACCTTTATTACCAAATAAACTCACCACTGAAGATGAAGAGAAGGAGGATGCTGGCTGCCAACTGGAATTCACCTTGGAAGAGACCTGGGAGGTAAAAGAAGGATTATTTTGATAAATGAGAGCATAAAATTATTAAAAACTTACTGAATGGCCACTATCTGCTCAGTATTCTACTAGTTACTATGGGTATATGAAGAAGGACTTGGTATTTGCCCTCAAGGGTCATATAGTCTTTAAAGAGTAAAGCTGTGAGGCTGTGGGACACAGCAAACTATGAGAGAACAAAAACTCATAACCATCACATGTTCGATTTCTAGGATATTCCCGATTTTAAAAAGATGTTTTTTGGTCATTAAACTGTATTTTTCTAGTTTTGGCCTGATAAATGTAGTCACCTTAAATCTAAACATAAGAAAACACCTAAGATGGGATTCCCTGGTGGCTCAGACGGTAAAGCGTCTGTCTGCAATGAGGGAGACCCGGGTTCGATTCCTGGGTTGGGAAGATTCCCCTGGAGAAGGAAATGGCAACCCACTCCAGTACTGTTGCCTAGAAAATTTCATGGATGGAAGGAGCCTGGTGGGCTACAATCCATGGGATCGCAAAGAGTCAGACACGACTGAGCAACTTCATTTCACTAAGATGGTGTCTAACACAATAGGTGTTGAATATAAGACAGTATATAACCAAGTATCAAATATATGTATAATATGCCCATACAAATACTTAAACATGAGTGTTCATAGTAGTTTTGCTGGTAATAGTGTAAAATTTGGGAGCAACTCAAAGGTTGGATGGGTGAACAGGGAAACTAGTATGGTATATTCAGATATTAGAATACTACTCAGCAATGAAAAGGAATTAACTATTGATAATGCAATATGGATAATTACAATAATTATACTGAGTGAAAGAAGTTAGAGTTAAGAAGAGTACCTACATAAAACTAGAAAATGTAAACCATAGTGTCAGAAAGCAGATCACTGGTTACCTAGAGATGATGGTGGAAGATGAAGGTCAGAGGGAAACATTAATTGCCCCTCTCAGGGGCAATTAATATATTCACTATCTTGATTGTGATGTTTTCACAGGTATATACAAATATTAAAACATTAAATTATACACTTTATCTTAGATCAATTTTATTTTAATAAAGCTATTTTAAAAAATGCCACATACACCTAAGAGGAAAAGAATGTGTTATATTTAATAGAATTTAATCGGCAAATGGTTAGGGTGGGGGAATCAGTTAAAATAAAGTCACTCTCAAAAAATAGTTTGTATATATGCTGCTGCTACTGCTAAGTCACTTCAGTTGTGTCCGACTCTGTGCAACCCCATAGATGATGGCCCACCAGGCTCCCCCATCCCTGAGATTCTCCAAGCAAGAACACTGGAGTGGGTTGCCATTTCCTTCTCCAATGCATGAAAGTAAAAGGTGAAAGTGAAGTCGCTCAGTTGTGTCCGACTCTTAGAGACCCCATGGACTGCAGCCTACCAGGCTCCTCCATCCACAGGATTTTCCAGGCAAGAGTACTGGAGTGGGGTGCCATTGCCTTCTCCTGTATATATGCTAAGGAAGTTGATTTAAGAAATATAGAAGTCTAATCGAAGTGAGCAAATTAAAATACTCAAGACTGGAATATAAAAGGAAGGTGCAGTCTAATAACCTATTACCTTATCTGAAGAGAGACCATGTTAACCAAAGAGTTTAAAGTACAAGAATTTATTTGCGTGCTGACAGCACTATCCAGAGGAAAAGGTGCTGGTCCTTTGGGCCAGTAGTCTGTCAAAATGCCTAGTCTGCGGCTTCTCCTTTCACCACAAAAGCTATTTCAAACCAGCAACACCCTCCTGGAGACCACCACGTCTTATAGCCACATTCCCAATACTAACATAGTACCCAGTATACAATAGGTGTTCAACAGCTATATTGCCTGATGTTCCCCACCCCAGACTTGGTTAGGTGTATTTTTCTGTACACCTAGCAGTCAGTATTTCCCTATTGAGTTTATTTGTCTGTGTTGTAATAGCCCAGGTACTTGTTTTTTACCCCAAGACTATACATTCCACGGGGACAGGTACTGCATTTTATTTACCTACTTTATAACATTACTAGATCAAGACTGTTCAGGTATGAAAAACAGCTTAGCAAGTAGTTGTTGCTCATTAAACATTGCTACTGTTATTGTATTACTATAAATATTATTTGCTCACATTCCTTGCTGTTTCAAAACATACCAATTTTCTTAAAATTTTCAACTCTGTTCCTTTCCTGCTCGCTGAGCTGATCTTATTTTTTCTACTTCAGAGGAAACAGAAATCACGAGATGGAAACTTCCTCAACTTCCTACTAGCAAGCCTACCAAACTGACTAATACTCATCATCTTTTCCTTTTAGTTCTTATAGAGAAGGCAGCTACCAAGGTTCATGAAGACAGAGTAACTGGGAGACAGAGGTACACAGTCAATGTCTGACTGAAGAAGTATGTCTTCCAATTTAAGGCTAATCTCTGAATCTGTGCTCTGAAGTAAACTGTCCTCCTGCCTCAGGCACTTCCACCAGTTATCCTTTCTTTCCTGTATCTTAAAACCTCTCTCCATCCGATAGAAAGGGTTCTCTATACGAATTACCGTTATTTCCTCATCTCCCACTAGCTCCTGAATCAACTCCTACCTTTATGACTGAACACCAGAACACCAGAGACTTCCTCCATACTGTGGACTCTTCCCAGTCCTTCTTGTACTTGACCTCTCAGCAGAGGTGAAGAGTTAACCAGACCTTCTGTCCCAAATCCCCTTTCCACTTATATTCTGTGATGCCCTGGTATCTTTTCTTTCTCTCGGGTCACATTTTCTCTGCCTTCTTCATTGATTCCTTCTCCCATACGTGGCCTCTAACTGCTTGAGTTCCTGAACAAGGAGAGGTCCCAACTCTCCTTGGATGATTTCATTAACTCCAGTGGCTTAATTAGCTAGATCCTGCTGCTGCTAGGTCACTTCAGCCGTGTCCGACTCTGTGCGACCCCACAGACGGCAGCCCACCAGGCTCTGCCGTTCCTGGGATTCTCCAGGCAAGAACACTGGAGTGGGTTGACATTTCCTTCTCCAATGCACGAAAGTGAAAAGTGAAAGTGAAGTTGCTCAGTCGTGTCCGACCCTCAGCGACCCCATGGACTGCAGCCTTCTAGGCTCCTCCTAGTGATGACCAAATCTTTAATTTTTCATCAGAATCTTCCTCATTAGGTAATACTTACATAACTGTCTTCACCACATCTCTACTTGGATATTACTTAGGTCCATGTTGGAAACAGCTGACTTCCTCATTGTCCTCCTACCAATCAGCTCTGTTTCCTACAACCCACCTTTCAGTGAACCCACCTAGGTGCCCAACCAGAAACTTAAATGTCACCCTAACTCTTCTCTCCCTCTCTCCTCAGTGAATCAAACAAGTCCTGGCAGTCTGTCCTCTCAGAAGTCTTGGGAATGCAACCTTTTTTTTGCTTCCTCTTCCCACTCTAGACCATCATTTCCGAACAGGCAGTGATTCCTAACAGGTCTCTCAGCCTTCAATCTTAAACCTCTTATTCTTGTTTCCACTCCAGAGCCAAAGGGTCTTTTTAAAACATAAACTTGGTCAGATCATTCCTTCGTTTAAAACCCACCAATGGGTTTCCATTGTCCTTGGAATAGACTCACCTCGGTGTTGCTTAGAAGATTCTACATAGTATCATTACTTCTCTAGTTTCCTAGTGTGCTGCTCTCCTCCTTGCTCTCTCTATGCTCCGGGCATTCAAAACATGTTTTGTGCTCACACTGCCCTTNTTCCATTGTCCTTGGAATAGACTCACCTCGGTGTTGCTTAGAAGATTCTACATAGTATCATTACTTCTCTAGTTTCCTAGTGTGCTGCTCTCCTCCTTGCTCTCTCTATGCTCCGGGCATTCAAAACATGTTTTGTGCTCACACTGCCCTTGCACGTGCTGCTCCCTCTTGCCTGGAGTTGTTTCATCCCATTTGCTTGGCTCACGTCTGTTCTTGAGCTCCCTATCACTTTGGGTACAGGTACAGGTCAGTTCTGAAGGCTTGCTAGTAGGAAGTTGAGGACGTTCTCATCTAATGGTTTTAGTTTCCTCTGAAGTAGAAAAAACAAGGTTAACTCCTGTGAGTGAGCAGTACAGTAGCTGAGTTGGAAGTTTTTAAGTCTCAATATCAGGTTGAAGCTAAGTACTTGATTATGGGGTTCATAAAACACCCAGTTGTGCAAGATCCGATGCTGTAAAGAGCAATATTGCATAGAAACCTGGAATGTCAGGTTCATAAACCAAGGCAAATTGGAAGTGGTCAAACAAGAGATGGAAAGGGTGAACGTTGACATTCTAGGAATCAGAGAACTAAAATGGACTGGAATGGGTGAATTTAAATCAGATGACCATTATATCTACTACTGCGGGCAGGAATCCCTTAGAAGAAATGGAGTAGCCATCATGGTCAACAAAAGAGTCCAAAATGCAATACTTGGATGCAATCTCAAAAATGAAACAATGATCTCTGTTCGTCTCCAAGGCAAACCATTCAATATCACAGTTACCCAAGTCTATGCCCCAACCAGTAACGCTGAAGAAGCTGAAGTTGAACGGTTTTATGAAGACCTACAAGATCTTTTAGAACACCCCAAAAAAGATGTCCTTTTCATTATAGGGGACTGGAATGCAAAGTAGGAAGTCAGGAAACACCTG
>SJYV01012307.1:1316609-1327632 GCA_006410875.1 Neotragus pygmaeus | reverse complement strand
GTTTCTCATGATGTACTCTGCATATAAGTTAAATAAGCAGGGTGACAATATACAGCCTTGATGTACCCCTTTTCCTATTTGGAACCAGTCTGTTGTTCCATGTCCAGTTCTAACTGTTGCTTCCTGATCTGGTCCTATCACTTCATAGCAAATAGATGGGGAAAAAATGGAAACAGTGAGACTTTATTTTCTTGTGCTCCAAAATCACTGTGGATGGGTGACTGCAGCCATGAAATTAAAAGATGCTTGCTCCTTGGAAGAAAAGTTATGACAAACCTAGACAGTGTATTAAAAAGCAGAAACAGTACTACGCTGACATAGGTCCATCTAGTCAAAGCTATAGTAGTCATGTATGGATGTGAGAGTTGGACAGTAATAAATGCTGAGCACTGAAGAATTGATGCCTTCAAACTGTGGTGTTGGAGAAGACTCCTGTGAGTCCCTTGTACTGCAAGGAGATCAAACTCGTCGATCCTAAAGGAAATCAGTATTGAATATTCATTGGAACAACTGACGCTGAAACTGAAGTTTCAATACTTTGGCCGCCTGATGCAAAGAGCCAACTCATTGGAAAAAACTCTGATGCTGGGAAAGACTGAAGGCAGGAGGACAGGACAGGATGAAATGGTTAAATGGCATCACTGACTCAATGGACATGATTTTGAGCAAACTCTGGGAGGTGGTGAAGGACAGGGAAGCCTGGCATACTTCAGTCCATGGAGTCACAGAGAGTCAGACACGACTTAGTGACTGAACAACAACAACAACTTACTTCATTAATTCTAATCTTCACAAATATTCTCAAAACTAGAATATGGTGGAGCTGGAATAGAATCCAAGTATGATTGTGAAGCCTGTGTTCTTTCTACTGTATCACTGAAGAAAGTCACCGAGTCATATTAAGACTAGTTTTCTTTAAATGCGAGTGATAATATCTGGATTGCCAGACTCTAGACTACTCTCAAACTATCATGTTACAGTAACTCCTAATTGGCTTAGAATTATTATCTCTGTTCTTTTTCGGGTCAATGCAGAAGTTTCTGCAAATGAATCAGAAAAAAGTGTTTATTTCCAAAATAAAGTACTTGGGGAAGGAGATTCATTTCCTTGATACAAAGGACAACATAGTTTTTTAAGGCTCTCAATCACTTGTGATGGTGGAAAAGGCAAAGGGAAAAAAGCCAATTTAATAAAAGATTTCCAGGAGAAGCTGGTAATGGAAAATATAGGGTGGAAATTTTGTTTTCTGACTACAAAACAAGAAACAAAACCTAGAAAAACAGAACTAGGATTACAGCAAGAAATATGAGTTAGGACAGATCATTTGACAAATCCTTCCAATCCATTAACACTGTCCCATTAAATAGCATATTTAAACAGGAACCTTTGCAGACTCTGCTAAGAATCTTAAAAATGCATAGTCTCTGGAGTAGAACTCACAGAACCTGATAGATACTAATGTTATCTATAAGCCCAGAAATACAGAGGAAGAAGTTCCCAAGCTGAACATGAGTAAGAAAAGCAAAGCTGTTTCTTGCAGGTTCGATAATGTTGCCTCATAATATTATAAGTCCTTGCTAGGCTTGAACAACGGGGAAAGGCTATGAACAGCTGGAAACCAGCTATAGCCCTCAGGCATGTAGCTCCTGTAGCTCAACCACCTGTCCTTAGGCTAGCTTCAGAGAAGACCTGAACACCCCCACCCCACTTCAACCCCAGGGGCAGAGCTGAGTTGGGGCTTCGCTCCTGGCTCAGACGGTAAAGAATCCACCTGCAATGCAGCAGACCTGAGTTCGATCTCTGCATTGGGAAGATCCCCTGGAAGAGGGCATGGCAACCCACTCCAGTATTCTTGCCTGGAAAATCCCCATGGANCCTGCCTGGCTCTGTCCCTGTGCCCACCTTACCTAGAGCTTACCTAAATGCTATCACCCTGGGCCTGGGGTCCTGGTGGCAGAACTAGAGTGATCAGGAGATGGATGGTGGGGCCTGAGGCCCTGGGCCAAGGTGCAGACACAACCCACCCTTGGAGCTCGGTTCTCATTGGCCCACCCAGGACACCAGGCCCCTGGGCAGGAGGAAGGGTGTCAGAGAGACGATGTCCCAGCCTAGCCAGGCCTAGAGGCCCAGCAGCAGGGGAGGCGGGCTCTCCCTGGAGACTCAGAGCACTCTCGTCCCCAACTTCCCAGGCAGCCCAGAGCAACCTGGGTTTGCAGCACCAGCCACGGCCCTGGAGGGGGCACAGTCACAGCTGAGAGGCAGCTGCTGAATAATTCAGCAATGCTGGGTATCTTGATTCCTCGTGGGAGGCCAACTGCCAGCCCCTCAGCCCTCCACCTGGGCTTCTCAGAGCTCCTCCACACCCGGAGGTCTCATCAGCCCCCTCACCAGGTTGAAACCTGCTTCTCCAGCCCTGCTTTCCCCACAGCTGTGACCCTGCCAGAGCTGCCTCTGTTATCTCCCTTTCCTCTGTCCCTGGGGGCTCAGACAGGTAAAGAATCTGTCTGCAATGCGGGAAGCCCGGGCTTGATCCCTGGGATGGGAAGATCCCCTGGAGAAGTGAATGGCAACCCACTCCAGTATTCTTGCCTGGAGAATTCCGTGGACAGAGGAGCCTACCTGGCTACAGTCCACGGGGTCGCAAAGAGTTGGACACGACTGAAAGATTTTCAGTCACTCACTCCTTCGCCTCTGTCTCACATCATCAAGTCTTTTCAATTCCATTGCAGAAACCGCTTTTTATGAGATCCATCTGCCTGGACTCCACTCTGGTCCAAGTCAATACCATTCTGAAACCTCTGACAGCCCCTGGCTGGGCTCCAGCCTGCAGAACGGTGCACTGTTTGCTCTGCGCTCAATTGCTCATATCCTCCCCTGCTTCAGGCGAACTCCGCATCCCCACGTCTTAGGATCAAATCCTGCTTCCCACCTGGGTTCGCCCCATCCCCAGTGGTCCCATTTGTACCTCCACTCCAGGCCTTTCACCCCTCCTCCAACCCCCTNGCTCAAGAATAAAAGGGCCAGGGCTGAATCCAACGAAGGCGGGTACTGAGGTGTGGGACAGGGCCGCACAGGTCCGATGGGCACAGAGAAGGGTCAGCCATGAAGGGGCTAGCTCAGAGAGCAGATGGAAAGGACGAATTTCGAGCTTCGCAACCCCTTGGCGCTACCCTCACTCGCCTGGAGGATCCGGGCGCGCAATGCCGTCGCCGTCGCCACGGCCGCCGCCGCCACCGCCGCCACCGCCGCCATGGCTCTGGGTTGCCTCTTCTCAGCCCCCGCACCTCTACAGTCTGAGACCGTCCAGAAGCTCTACTGCGGCCAGGCCTCGCCTCTCCATCCTGCCGCACCTCCTCACTGGCGGAGAGGACAATCTCCCCTAGCCAATTACTCGCCCTAACGCCTGACTCCGCCCCTCAGTCCCAGCCCTGGAGGAATACGATTGGTCAGAAGTGATAGCGCTCTCGCCTGCTCTACCTCAACAAATTCTGTTGGCGGGGGTGTAAGGAAGACAAGGCGCGACTCGCGGTTTTCTATATCGAGCACATGAGGAAGACGCCCCCGAACCCGGAACTGCGATTGGCCAAAGGCATAACCGCGGCCCCGCCCACTCACTGAGAGAAGTAAATAAGTTCATGCAAGAACTTTTGCAGTAGCTCCGCCTCATCCACTGCGCGGGGGGAGGTGTGGCTAGCATCGGGGGCGGGCCTATGTAAAGATTGTCCCTATAGGGGCGGGGAGACGAACCCGGCTCCTGGGTTTGAGGGCGGGTTTTTCTTTGGGGGCGTGGCTTGCGGATCCAAGCTTTCCCGCCGACGGTTGGCCACGTCACGTGACATGGGTTGGAAGATGGCGTCTCCCACGGACGGTAAGAACCGGCTTAGAGACCTTTTGCCTGCCACATCCTTCTGCGCTCTCCTGGGAACTTCCTTTTCCATCTGCCACTCGAATTTACATTTCTTTCGTGGGCTCCTATCCTTTCCCTTTTCTTTTCTAAGCGATGTGGCTGCTTCTTAAGCTTGCCTGTTCTTCAGAGGTGCCTGGTTTCTTCTCAGTGTACCAGGCAGATGGAGGAGGGCTCCCGCTTGGGACCTTTTCTGGGCAAAAGGACGAGGGTCGCCCTGGTCCTCCTTTAGCCTCATTTGGTTGAGGCTGATGGCCGAGGAAGGTACTGGTGAGGAAAGGAGGCGCCTTAGTGTAGCTTTCTCCTCCGGGCGCCTCAGTGAAAAAGGTCAGTTCTTTTCTCTTTGAGCATCTGGAACGATTTTTTGATTCTCTTAACCGCTAGCTAGTGTTAGTGGCTGACCTCATCCCGGGATTGAACCACAAGAGAAAAATAATTCTCTCCTGTCTCCTTAGATTGGGACCGTTGCCCTGGCAGCTAGGCAAGTAGGAGACCCTCTCGGTCCCTAACTGTGAGAGTCCCGAGGAAAATAGAACTGAGCTTTTTAGTGTAGTCATGTACACGTCTCTGCCTCTCTTGTTTCTGCTTTATGAATTGTTTCTTAAGGCTGAGTGATGGAACGATTTCTGCTTATATGTTGTCTAAGATGCAACTCATCTCAGATAGCAATTGCGTGGTTTTGGTATACCCCCACACTTTTGCTCTCCCTGTTTTAGGATTAAGGTTTTGCAATCATTTCTGAACTGTTTTTGCTTCGACTATTCCATCCCCACGTCCATTTCACTGGTATGTAGTTTTCTCTCATTTTGTGTTTGGAAGGAATCTTGAAAGTTCATTTCAGGAATGAGGAACTTGTGGCCAGAAAAGCTATACTGAGATCCTAGGTGTATTGGGAGAGAAGAAGATTAATCAAACATGTAAACACTTTGGCAGTTTCAGGTCTTATTTAAATGTCGCCTCCCAGAGAGGCTTTCACAGAGCACAGTATCTGGATTTGCCCTTCTTCACCATTATTTATTTTCTCAGTACCTTCATCGACAGAATAGTTTATTATGTCTAGTTTGCCCCTTTCAGTCCAGACTGAAAATTCCAAGTCTATTTTGTTGGTAGTTGGATCTCAGGGCTTACCACAGTGCCTTGCCTACTGGCAAGCAGTAGGTCTTCAATTCATGTTTATTGAAAGAATGATTAGATATATGCTTAAATAATATTTTAAGGTTTTTGAGCGTGGGTACATACTGTATGGGGCTTCCCTGGTGGCTCAGCAGTAAAGAATCCGCCTGCCAATGCAGAAGACATAGGTCCCTGGGTCAGGAAGATCCCCTGGAGAAGGAGATGGCAACACGCTCCAGTATTCTTGCCTGGGAGATCCCATGGACAGAGGAGCCTGGGCAGGCTACCGTCCATGGGGTTGCAAAGAGTTGGACATGATTTAGCTACTAAACAACAATGACAAGCAACCACATACTGTATAAGAAATTATGAGTACTGAAAGTCAAAAGAGATTTTTGGTCCTGCCTGAGTGCTCTCTTGTTAATGAAATGTCTTTTTTTTTTGGCCAGGAAAAAAATAAAGAGCATTTTAAAAGTTAGCCAAGGGAATGTGGAGTTGTTATTTATTTAATGGGTATAGACTTTCAGATTGGGAACATGAAAAAGTTGTAGCAGTGGATGGTGAGGATGGTTGCAAAGCAGTGTAAATGTACTTACTGCCACCGAACTGTACACTTAATACTGGCTAAAATGGTATGTTTTATGTGTATTTTACCACAGTTGAAAAAAAATCAGCCAAGTGATAGAAGTAATGGCTATGAAAATTTTTAGTTTATAACTAAGTTGTCTTTATAATTTTGTTCCTTATGTTTGATTTTCCCTTGTCTTCTCTCAATTTCTTTTCCTTCCTTTGGCCAGGAAGAATATTGGACATGTATTTTTTTTTCCTTTTGCCTTTTAACCATATCCATTCTCACTCTATTTGCACACTTGACTTTAAAAGTTTTCATGCTCATCTTTTGCATAGCTTTAGCCTTTTCTAATCTGACAAAAACAGGTTGAGCACTGTGAACTTAAATTTTGCATCTAAATAAGTGTCTTATCCTAAAATATACTACTGCCTAGCTCTCACACTTCTATTTTTAGAGTTCCACCTGTTTCTGTCTATAAGATTTAATTAAAATTATCTTGCTATGAAAAAAAGTTTAGATCTTTTACTCTTTCTCTTTTTAATGCTTAATTTTCTCGACCTCCTTGAAAAGGAGAAAATTGAAATCTAAAGTCATTTATTACTTAATGTATGAGAATAACACAGTAGAGTCAAGTTATACCCCAGACTGTGGTATCACAAGGTCTGCTTGTTGGTTATTGAATCCTACCCTCAATAAGTTTATTTTTGTTATGCTTGAACTTTCCGTAAGTAGCATTCCTTGGAAGTTTGAAAATTGGGATTTTGTGTTTCACANAAGTTATACCCCAGACTGTGGTATCATAAGGTCTGCTTGTTGGTTATTGAATCCTACCCTCAATAAGTTTATTTTTGTTATGCTTGAACTTTCCATAAGTAGCATTCCTTGGAAGTTTGAAAATTGGGATTTTGTGTTTCACATATCTAGTTAAGGCAGTTTTTTAGAGTTGAGTTCTTTACCAATTAGAATGCCAATGGAAATTTCCTTAGAGTAAATAGATTGGTTCAGCTAACATCCATTTTCCTCACAGCAGTACAATAAAAAGGAAAGAAGAATAAAGGCAAAAATTTTTCTCCTTTTGATGAAAACACTTAGGATTTACTCTCTTAACTTTCCTGTCATACAGCAGTGTTAGCTATAGTCATCATTACACCCCTAATACTTATTTACTTTGTAACCTAAAGTTTGTACCTTTTGACCATTTTCCTCTAATTACCCCTCTTCTTACCCCCATTTCTAATAACCATGAGTATGATCTCTTTTTCTGTGAGTTTGTCTGTTTGCTTATTTTAGATTGCACTCATAAGTGAGATCATATTCTATTTGTTTTATTTCATTTATCATAATGCTTTCAAGGTCCATATAGGTTGTCACAAGTGACAGGATTTCCTCATTTATGTATGTCTGAATAATATTCCATTTGTGTGTGTGTGTATGTGTATTTTCAAACTTTCTTTATCCATCAGTGAACACTTAGGTTGTTCCCATGTCTTGGCTATTGTAGATAATCCTGATGTGAACTTGGGAGTTTCTTAGACTGTTGGGAGGAAATTTTGTTTAGAGAAAAGGACATGTTGAAAGATTTTATAAATATGTACATTTTCTGGGGGGTGAGTTCATAGCTTTTTTTTTCAGATTTTCAAAAATTTGGCTTACCCAGAACATGTTAAGAACCACTGTTTATATCATTAAATTAGCTAATTTATGCAGCTAATTAGTATACTGAGCACAAAGTATGTACTCAACAAATGTTAACTGTTGTTGTTAATATTAAACACCTTCTGTGTTCCAGGGCAAGAGTGGAGAAGAAATGGTGTCAAAAAATTAGGCAGGGGCTGGGTTATATAGGATTCTATAGGCCACAATAGGTATGCATTCATGAATTTAGCTGGGAAGAAGTCTTTTAAGCTGGAAAGTGGCTTGAACTGATTGACATTTAACTTTTTGGAGAGTAGATTTGAGAGTAGGGATGGGGAGGGGTAAGAATGGGAGGAGAGAGACTGGTAAGAGCCTATTGAAGTGGTCCAGGAGAGAAGCAATAGTTTCTTGGTTAATTAATGACATTTCAGAGTGTGTTTTAGATGGAAACTACTGGATTTACGAATAGATTGGTAATGGAAGGATGAAAGAAAGGGAGGCATGAAGGATGACCCCTGAGTTTTTGGATTGAGAACTGAGTTGATGGTGGTGCTGTTTACTGAGATGGAGAAGATGGGGATTAAAGTTTTTCACACATAGAGATGTCACATAGCCATTTAGATATATACCTCTGAAGTTCGGGAAAATACTGGGGCTGGAAATAGAAATATGGAGTCCTTGGCATATAAACGGTGGTAAAGGGTATGGGACTAGATGAGATTTCCTTGGGAGACTTTCAGTCGAGGGTGAAGCCATCCTGGAGTGGGCCCTAAGTGGAAGGGGAGACTGAAGGAATCTGTGAGGAAGGAGAAGAACCAGCATAGTGCTTTTGTAGAAGCTGGAGTGTTTGAAGGAGAGTGGTCAGTGAGTGGATGCTGCAAAGGGGTCACATAAGAGAGAACAGAGAAGTGACCACTGGATTTAGCAACACAGATCATCAGTGACCTCTGTGACAGCTGTTTCCATGCATGTAGGGGTAGAGGCCTGTTTGTGGTAGGCTAAAGGAAGACTGTGAGGTGAGGAAGAGGAGACAAACAGGATGGACAGCTAAAAAACTTTTGCCGAGAAGTAGTGAGGAAGTCATGGGGTCAAGAGTTTCTTCAAAGAAGGTAAATTCCAGAGCAAACTTACTTGTTGAGTATGAGCCAGTAGAGAGGGTAGAAACTGGTTGTGCAATAGATTATTCACTATGATGTCTTTGACAAAGCAAGAGAAGGTGGAATCCAGAGCTTGAGCAGAGGAGTTTGTCTTTTCTGATAGCAGGGACTTCAGTGACTGGAAGGAGAGTCTGAGTATGAGTAAAGATGGGCTTCCCTGGTGGTTCACGTGGTAAAAAAATCCTCCTGCAAAGTAGGAGACCCGGCTTTGAGCCCTGGGTCTGGAAGATTCCCTGGAATAGGGAATGGCAACCCACTCCAGTATTCTTGTCTGGAGGGTTCCTCAGACAGAGGAGCCTGGCGGGGCTACAGTCCATAGCGTCACAAAGAGTCGGACACAACTGAACGACTTAATACACACACAGACACACACACACACGAGTAAAGATACAGGTGGTTTTGAACATTCATTTTTCTCAACACCCTACTAAAATATTGTTTCCCTTTTTAAAGACAGGGAGAGTAAGGAAATCGTTTATTTGTGTAATGTCATGGCTCAGTAGCATCAGTAATCATAGAACTCAAATCTCTAGACTTCCAGGTGAGTGAGTGTTCCAGTTTATGTTCTTTGAGATTGATATGTCATAACATGTAAAATAATGTGTTTTGTTCCTTCTTGGCTTATCTGGGTGTTTTCTTCTAGGGGCAGATCTAGAAGCATCTTTGCTAAGTTTTGAAAAACTTGACCGGGCTTCACCAGACCTTTGGCCAGAACAATGTAAGTTTTTGGTTTTTTTGATATCAAAATCAATGGGAAAACCAGTGCTACTTTGAGGAACATTTTTGAAGAGTTATCATTTAACGTAATGATTAAAATTTTATTTCAGAGGAAGAGACTGAATTCTGTGGTCTGGTAGTAAGAATAGCTGTTTAGTAGTTCAGTTCTTTCAGAGCACAGTGTGACTCAGAAAATTATAGAAAACCTTTAAAAAAGAATTATTTTTAAAAGCTGTATCTGTAATAACTCCGACAATATGAAATGTATCAAGTAATTCCTTGCCTCCTTTAAGTGCTGATAAAGTTAACTGCTGCTGTAGTTCAGTACAGAAATTTAGTATTTTTTTTTAATGCTTACACAAGTAAGCAAATAAATATTTTAAAGTATATAGAGTTTTTTTGCTTTGTTTTGTTAAGGGGTTGTATAGGAGATCAGTCCTGGGTGTTCTTTGGAAGGAATGATGCTAAAGCTGAAACTCTAGTACTTTGGCCACCTCATGCGAAGAGCTGACTCATTGGAAAAGACTCTGATGCTGGGAGGGATTGGGGGCAGGAGGAGAAGGGGACGACAGAGGATGAGATGGCTGGATGTCATAACCAACTCAATGGAAGTGAGTTTGGGTGAACTGCGAGTATTGGTGATGGACAGGGAGGCCGGGCTTGCTGCAATTCATGGGGTCGCTAAGAGTCAGACACAGCTGAACTGAACTGAACTGAGCTGTAATGATTAGTGATTACAGCTTAACTTAATGTAATGCCTAGTAATTTATCAATGGATCTTTCCATGTTGATAGGTATATATTTACTTCATTTTTAAATTTTATTGTCTAGATTTACTATAGCTTATGAACTCATACCCTATTTGAAAACCTAATAATATCCAAGTTTTGATATTACAATTTCACAATGTATATCTTTGTGCACATGAAAGAGGATGACTGTGTATGAGAATGCCCATTTCCTTACATAGTAGCCAATATTGAATGATTAATGTTCTGTTTTTTCTTTTTAGTACCAGGTGTTGCTGAATTTGCAGCTTCCTTCAAAAGTGTAAGTAATATCTCACACATGAAGGTTTTCCAATTTTTTGCTTCTGAGTAAAATCTCAAGTATCTTTTAATTTCTTTATTTTCAAGAATAATGTTATTGCCTTCATAGTATTTTGTAACTACAATCCTGAAAGTCTGTTTATATCATCATCATGTTAATGATGTTAATGCTCTATTTTGATATTTTGACCTTTGGCTAATAGCCTTTTCTTTCAGCTTGAAAGATTTTAAGGTAAAGCAATTGAAATATTTAATGTAATGCCAATATTCTTTTGGCCCAAACTATGATTTTGAAATGTTTTTCTTTTGTTTATGTGATGCATTATGACTTTAACTTATACCTCCCTGGAGGATTTTGAAGTTTCTCAGTGGCTCATTGGAAACTGAAGAAAGACATTCATTAGAGCCACAACTTTTCCATTTCCTGGGCCAGCAGGCATTGTGCTGGATGCTCTAGATATGTTCTCTTATGTATTCCCACAACCAGGAAGATAGGATGATTATGATGTTAGCTAGCGTGTACATGATGTGTACCATATGCCAGGCACTGTTCTAAGCACTTTACGTACATTATTTAGTCTTTACCAAACCATGTGAGAAACCTATATGCAGGTCAGGAAGCAACAGTTAGAACTGGACATGGAACAACAGACTGGTTCCAAATAGGAAAAGGAGTACGTCAAGGCTGTATATTGTCACCCTGCTTACTTAACTTATATGCAGAGTACATCATGAGAAACGCTGGGCTGGAAGAAGCACAAGCTGGAATGAAGATTGCCAGGAGAAATATCAATAACCTCAGATATGCAGATGACACCACCCTTATGGCAGAAAGTGAAGAGGAACTCAAAAGCATCTTGATCAAAGTGAAAGAGGA
>SJYV01012307.1:1261405-1316582 GCA_006410875.1 Neotragus pygmaeus | reverse complement strand
AAAAAAAAAAAAATTCACATTATTCTCATCTTTCCATCTCATTCTGTCATTCCCCCAAAAGATACAAATGAGGAGAATTCATCTTCCATTTTACCTTATGGAGAGACCTTTCTCTTCCAGAGACTAGAAAATTCCAAGGTTAGTCTCATACATTTTAATTTTTTTCCATATTCAGTTCTTTGCTTTTCTGCCTTTACATGCCTCTTCATTTTCCTTTAAGCTGTTTGAAGAATGTGTTATATGGAAGAAAAATTTCTAGTGAGTAAATTTCTGTTCAGTAAAATCATGGTAAATTGATATCTTAAAATATATATCACAAAAACACATTTTAGTTTGTTTTTAGGGATACAGATCAATGAGTTTTCAAAATTTACCACAAGCTACTTTAAAAAAAAGAGAAAAGAAAAACCCCATTTAAAAGTAAAGCAAACTAGCAAAAACCCTTGATTTTACTTTTCCTTATACCCAAATACAGACAGACTTCTATTTCCTCTCCAGAACTTTTGCTCTTTTGGTATTTTATTTCTTGGTCAAGATTAAGTTGGAAGACAAAAAATAAGTGGGGAAGTAAATCAGTTTTTAGCATCTTATGTTNCTTTTTCATAGGGTTGATTTGGAAAATATATGACATGATGCATGTAAAGTGTTTTACTTATCACATAGTACCAAGTAAAAGTGAATTTTTTGAAAAAGAAAAGCGTAAATGAGTCCTGGAGATATAATATACAGCATAGTAACTACAGTTAGTAATATAACTGTAGTTAATGGTACTGTATTGCCTGTTTGAAAGTTGCTAAGAGATTTTAGGGCTTCCTTGGTAGCTCACTCATTACAAGAAAAAGACTTTTGTAGCCCTATATGGTGATGAATGTCAACTAGATTTCTTGTGGCAGTCGTTTCCCAATATGCACAAATACTGAATTATTATGCTGTACACCCAAAACTAATATAATGGTATGTGTCAGTTATACTTCAGTTTAAGAAAAGGAAAGGGGCTCAATGTTGAAGGGAAATCTCATCAGAATTGTTCATATACCAGCTGTGGAGCTTTTAAAAAATAGGTATGTAATGCCCTTGCTCAGTTCTTCCCACTGGACCCTCTCCCACACCCTGATATTTTGAATCAGTGCATCTGGGTTATGGCCTAGTTATTTGTGTGTTTTTAAAGTTACACAGCTGGTTCTCATGTGTAGCCTGGATTGAAGGCTGGTATGCCAAAGCTGTTCTAAGAATGAGCTCTCTTTCATATTTTGTAAGTTCACTATCAGGAATGAGAAGAAACTTAAAATTCTAAAGTTTTCTATAACATTTACAATAAAATGAAATTTTAAGTGATGAGTATTCCAGTATTCTCTTGTTCAGATTGAAGATTTTCTCATTTTTGTTTTTTCTTTGAAAATCTTCTCCTCTGTCAGCAAATGTTACTTCCTGATTATACTGTTTCAAACAGTTCAGTTGGAGGCTTTCACTAGTTGTGAATTTCTAGTAGTTTCTTTCACAACTGTACCAATTGGTTATACATATAGCAGTAACGGTAGTCAGACCTAATTTTCTAAGATGATTTCTTTAAAACCAGCTTTTAAAGATGAAGGGTATTGTTTTGTAAGGGTTCTCTGTGTAGGCCATATCTGAACCTGGAGAAATCTGGGTATTTGAAATTACAATTTGCCAGTGTTTTCAAGGGTTTCCCTAGTGGCTCAGGTAATGAATCTGCCTGCAATGCAGGAGACCCAGGTTCGATCCCTGGGTTGAGAAGCTCCCCTGGAGAAGAGAATAGCTATCCACTCCAGTATTCTTGCCTGGATAATTCCATGGACAGAGGAGCCTGGTGGGCTATAGGCCATGGAGTTGCAGAGTCAGACAGCTATGTGAAAAGCTCTTTTTCTTGTAGGAAAGAAGAGTAGGGTCTCTTCATACTTTGCATTTGTCTGAGTGGATATATTATTTTCTGACAGCCTATTACTAGCTCTCCACCCAAATGGATGGCTGAAATAGAACGTGAT
This sequence comes from Neotragus pygmaeus, assembly GCA_006410875.1. NCBI lineage: Eukaryota > Metazoa > Chordata > Mammalia > Artiodactyla > Bovidae > Neotragus > Neotragus pygmaeus. Next base: position 1,314,579 of record SJYV01012307.1, on the reverse strand, counting down.
GACATCGACATGTTGAAAGGTAAGCAGTGCTGGTGACCTTTAACTTTTGGCCTGACATTTGTTCCGCCACATACCACCTTAACAGTTTTTCTCTCACTATTCCCTTACAAGTATTCTTGGCTTCAAATTGCCTGTTTAGCCATCATACTCATGTTTTTCATATGTAAATGCCCTTCTCTACTTTTTCATGTATAGAAATCTTACCAATTCAAGACTCAATCATAATGATTGCTGCTGCTGCTAAGTTCCTATAATATTAACTTTATTTTGTATGATGTTCAGAGTTAATCAAAAGCTCTCATGTAAATTTTCTCATTCTAATTCTCATAAAGGTTCTTTGAGTTAAGTATGATATCTAAGTTTCAGAGGTTAACTTAAACCAAGGTTTATTAGAAAGAGTTAAAATTTAAACTCTGATCTTTTTAAGACTAGTCTGTTATTGCTATAACACAAGTGGCTTATTTAGGATTTACTGCCATCTATTGTTGCCAGTACTATTAATTGACAACCCCGGAGTGGGTTAAGATCTGTCTTTTAGTTCTTTCTGTCTCATCAATTTCTCCAACAAAGAATATTGTAAGTAGTGAATATTTGATAAATGACTTGGAACTCAACCACAAAGTAGAAATTTAAATTAAAAAACATTAATTTTCCTTGATTTTGCTCTACTTTATTTAATTTTTTATCATCCTTCTAGTGGTAAGATTCATGATGGTGGTGAAGTAATAAACTGAAGTTAAGGTAGAAAATGTGGGATGCTTAAGCTATTTAAGCAGCTGAACAGATCGAGAAAGTCTACTTATGCCAGATATAGATAATAATTGTGGCATGATAAGTTGCAGAAAATAACATCTCTCTTTGATCTCAGAAGTAATTCATTGTTCTGCATGAAATACTTAAAAGCAGATCCCCCTCCTCCAGCCAGGGGAAAATTAAGTCTCAAGGGCATCTCAGGTTCATTGCTTTAATGTTCCAAACAGACATTTATATAATATTCCATAAGCATGTATTTTCTAAGGAAACTTCAGAGTTTTAGTAAAGGATCATTATGTTTTAAGCAAATTAACCTATGTCTTAAGTCTAAAAGTAATTGGGTGCTATTTAATGAAAATCTTGGAAAGTAAGTTTTTACTTTAAGTCTACTGTCTTTTCTGGTAAACTTTAACAACTTTTATAGGCATTTGATTTGAAGGAAAAGTTTTGATTAATATTTAGTCTTTTTTTTCTAAACAAAGTATGCCTTTTATGATAGAGTGTGCTGGAATAATTACTGAGTTTACTAGGTTATAAGTTATTTTTCTCTGTACAGTGCAAGCATATTGGAAACTGTTAGAGTTTTAAGTGATAGAATGTCAAATCAAGCTAGCTTAAGCAAAAGGGTTTTATTCACATAAATAAAAATTCTAGGAGTAGAAATAGCTTTGAGCATATCTTGATCCTTGACTCTTACTTAATACTTTTTATCGCTATTTCATTTAGTGTTTTATTGCTATTTTATCGTTAATTGAAATATTGTGTATGTGTGCTCAGTCATGTATAACTCTTTGAGACCCCATGAACTATAGCCTGCCAGGCTCCTCTGTTGATGGAATTTTCCAGTCAAGAATATTGGAGCAGGTTACCATTTTCTACTCCAGAGGATCTTCCTGACCTCGGGATTGAACACACCTCTCCTGGGTCTTCAGTATCAGCTGGCAGATTCTTTATCACTATGTACCTGGGAAGGGCTTCCCTGGTAGCTCAGCTGGTGAAGAATCCACCTACAATGTAGGAGATCCCGGTTCTATTCCTGGGTAGGTCGGGAATATCCCCTGGAGAAGAGATAGGCTACCCACTCCAATATTCTTGGGCTTCCCTGGTGGTCAGCAAGTAAAGAATCTGCCTGTAATGTGGGAAACCTGGGTTCAGTCCCTGTGTTGGGAAGATCTACTTGGGTTGGGAACAGCTACCCACTCCAGTATTCTGGCCTGGTGAATTCCATGAAGTGTATAGTCCATGGGGTTGCAAAGAGTTGGACATGACTGAGTGACTTTCACACTTACCTTCTTTTCACCTGGGAGGTACCAGCTGGACCAGTGAGGACTTGTGAATGATGGTGGATATGGTGTCCATACTGCAAGTCAAAGATCTGTCTGTAGGCTTTCTCAATGCTGTGTCCGATCACAAGGTTCCATATTTTAGTAGTGTATTCATTTTGTATGATAGCAAAGCGAATGTTATAAAAGGATCCTCAGGATAAAACATGTAATTGCTATTGTATTTATGCTAACTCTTTTCATTAAGTGGGTAAGTTCATATGAGGCATTTGCAGTGGTGGAAAAATTCACTGATTTGTATGTCTGTGTTTAGGGTGAGTGAGTGGATAAAAAGAGACATGGATCCATTTTCTATTTACTCAATAATAATTAAGTTTGAAAACTTTTGTGGCAAGGGTTTGCAACCCACGTGAGCTGTTACTAGAAAGAAGGAAAGAAATGGTATTGAAGTGAATGATTCTGTTTCAGAACTGGGGAGCCTCACCACAGCTAACCTGATGGAGAAGGTACGAGGCCTTCAGAACCTGGCCTATCAGTTGGGGCTGGATGAGTGTGAGTACCCAGATCATATTTATTTAGGGGCCATGCTGTGTATTTCATGATGCATTTGGGCATAATTCAGGAAGTATCTTTATTAGGTGTTCTAAAGCAATTCATGGGGTTGCAAAGAGTCAGACACGACTGAGCGACTGAACTGAACTGAACTGAAAGGTAAGAAGCCACTGTAATCCATGAAGTAAGCCTTTTACGATAGAGTGTGCTGGAATAATTACCGAGTTTACTAGGTTGCAAGTTATTTTTCTCTGTACAGTGAAAGTATATTGGAAACTCTTTGGGTTTTAAGTGATAGAATGTCAAATCAAACTAGCTTAAGCAAAAGGATTTTATTCACACACATCAAAATTCTAGGAGTAGAAATAGTTTTGAGCATATCTTGATCCTTGACTCTTACTGACTTACTTTTTATTGACGTAGAGTTGATTTACAGTATTGTGTTAATTTCTGCTGTACAGCAAAGTGACTCATTATACTCATATATACATTCTCTTTTATATTCTTTTTCATTATGGTTTATCACAGGATGTTCAATATAGACCCCTGTGCTATATAATAGGACCTTGTTTATCCTTTCTAAATGTAATAGTTTGCATCTGCTAACCCCAAACTCCCAGTCCATCCCTCCCCAGATCCATGACGCTTAGTGATGTCTTAGGAATGTGCTCTTGTTCTTGCTTTTGTTTTACATTTCAGAGTTCTGCTTCACTCATGCGTTATTGTTATTCTTTGACCTTGCACTCAGGAAGCTGACCAATAGGAGCTCCAGTATATATGTCTTTAAATCTTGTAATCCCCAAAGAAAGATGTTTTCTGAAAACTGTCCAGAAAAGGTCCTTGGAAGGCCTCTGACTATTCCATCTTGGCTTACATACCTTCCCTGGAACCAGTCCTTTAGCCAAGTAGCGTAGAGCACTGAGATGGGCCAGCCTGGGGCTGGGGTGCACATGCAAATTGGAACCCTAAGTCTGACTCAGATCATGTAGAACACATTTGGGGAGGATTGCTTCCCCAAAGGAAGGGTATTGTAACACACCAAAAATGTAATCTGCCAGTATGAGTAATGCTTTTAAAATTCTGTATTCCTGTCTGCTCTCCAGTCTTTTAGTTTAAAATGATTTTTAACTATATTTCTTTCCATACTCTGTTCATTATAAAACTGGAAAAGGAATTGTAGAAGATTTTCACTTTGTAATTGAAAGAAATACTCAACACAGAGTGTTAGAACTTCATTCTCATTGGGTAGGTACTTCCTGAGACCTAGATAAATGCACAATTTTGAGAGACTACTGTAGCTTATAACTTTCTTCAAAACTGTTTTGTAGTGATTAATGTAATTCCCAACAGCAGTTTAACAAATTGTTTCTTTTGTTTATAGAACATGCAGTGGATTTGTCCGCATCATTGATTTTACTACCAATTCAACATTTCACTTTAAAATTTGAAACTACCAATTTTTGACTAATAGCACTTCCTTAGTTCTGTTTTTGTTTTCTTTATTTCCATTACTATCATTAGCAGTTGACGTTTGTTTCCCAAGAAAACATTTTAAAATCACTTCATGGATCAAGGAGCAGAGAGCCACAGGCTGCTCTGAGACATGGTTGCTAGGTGGTCTGCGATGTGCACTTGTTGCCTGACTCCTCTGTATACTAGTCATTTATTTCTCATGACTGAAGCTTGTCTTGGCAGAATTACTCTTTACAATGTATGTCATAGACCTCAAGGGTTTATAATGAAAATCCCATGATTATTAAATTCATAAATGCGAGACTTATACAGTGTAGAACTTGATTCTGTTTCTAGCTCTGGGTAATACATACTGTAATGATTACAGTGATCAATCCTTTATCTATGTCAATTTTTCTTATGAAATAAAGTTTTTTCAAAACTTTATAATCAGAAAGATGCTATATTACTGAATGTATTTATCAACGATGTTGTCTCTAGTTAGTTGTAGATGAAATTACTATATTCCCTCTGATTAGTTTTTCGTTTCCTATTTTCCTGCTGAGAAAGATAATGAAGTATTTTTTTTCTCTACTTTTTATTATGAAAAATTTCAAACATATACCAAAGGAGAGAAGGTGGAATATTGACCTTATATACTGACGATTTGGTTTTATAGTTAGCATCTGGCCAATCTGTTTCAACCTCTGCCAACCTACATAATTAAAGCAAATTTCAGGCATCATATTGTCTCACTACTAAATAACTTCATATGTAAGTCCAAAAGATAAGGACTTTCTTTCCCTTTTTTTTTTCTTAAGTATAATTGTGATTCTATTAATTATGCCCAAAGAATTTTAACAGACTTGTTTAATATCATCAGATAGTCAATCAGAATTCATATTTCCCTGGTTCACTCATAATTGTCTTTATATAGTTGGTTGGTTTGAATCAGCATTTAAGTAAGGTACTATATTTGATTACTATGTCTCAAGTTTCTTTTAATCTGGCATAGTTCCACCTCCCTGTTATTTTCCTTTGCCATTTATTATTGTTACTTTTTCTGTGGAATTTTCCCCGTTCTGGATTTTGTTGCTTTTATCCCTGTGGTAGTGCTTAATATGTCCATCTGTCCCTTTTTATTTCCCAGTAGTTAGATTTAAAAGCTCATACAGATACAGGATTGATTTTTATTTTGACAAGAATATTTCTTTTTTTTGCTTTGCTTTGCTTTTTTTTTTTTACTTTATTTTACTTTACAATATTTAAATGGGGTTGTACACATCCTTCAGAAGGGTACATCCTGTCTGCTTGTCTCTCTTTGTGATGTTAAGATTAATTCATTGATAAAGGTATTGTTTGCCTGATCTATTACTCATAAAATTCTCTATTAGCCTTACAACCAGAGTTTTAGCAGCCATTGAAAACTGCCTAGATTNTGTCCAGAAAAGGTCCTTGGAAGGCCTCTGACTATTCCATCTTGGCTTACATACCTTCCCTGGAACCAGTCCTTTAGCCAAGTAGCATAGAGCACTGAGATGGGCCAGCCTGGGGCTGGGGTGCACATGCAAATTGGAACCCTAAGTCTGACTCAGATCATGTAGAACACATTTGGGGAGGATTGCTTCCCCAAAGGAAGGGTATTGTAACACACCAAAAATGTAATCTGCCAGTATGAGTAATGCTTTTAAAATTCTGTATTCCTGTCTGCTCTCCAGTCTTTTAGTTTAAAATGATTTTTAACTATATTTCTTTCCATACTCTGTTCATTATAAAACTGGAAAAGGAATTGTAGAAGATTTTCACTTTGTAATTGAAAGAAATACTCAACACAGAGTGTTAGAACTTCATTCTCATTGGGTAGGTACTTCCTGAGACCTAGATAAATGCACAATTTTGAGAGACTACTGTAGCTTATAACTTTCTTCAAAACTGTTTTGTAGTGATTAATGTAATTCCCAACAGCAGTTTAACAAATTGTTTCTTTTGTTTATAGAACATGCAGTGGATTTGTCCGCATCATTGATTTTACTACCAATTCAACATTTCACTTTAAAATTTGAAACTACCAATTTTTGACTAATAGCACTTCCTTAGTTCTGTTTTTGTTTTCTTTATTTCCATTACTATCATTAGCAGTTGACGTTTGTTTCCCAAGAAAACATTTTAAAATCACTTCATGGATCAAGGAGCAGAGAGCCACAGGCTGCTCTGAGACATGGTTGCTAGGTGGTCTGCGATGTGCACTTGTTGCCTGACTCCTCTGTATACTAGTCATTTATTTCTCATGACTGAAGCTTGTCTTGGCAGAATTACTCTTTACAATGTATGTCATAGACCTCAAGGGTTTATAATGAAAATCCCATGATTATTAAATTCATAAATGCGAGACTTATACAGTGTAGAACTTGATTCTGTTTCTAGCTCTGGGTAATACATACTGTAATGATTACAGTGATCAATCCTTTATCTATGTCAATTTTTCTTATGAAATAAAGTTTTTTCAAAACTTTATAATCAGAAAGATGCTATATTACTGAATGTATTTATCAACGATGTTGTCTCTAGTTAGTTGTAGATGAAATTACTATATTCCCTCTGATTAGTTTTTCGTTTCCTATTTTCCTGCTGAGAAAGATAATGAAGTATTTTTTTTCTCTACTTTTTATTATGAAAAATTTCAAACATATACCAAAGGAGAGAAGGTGGAATATTGACCTTATATACTGACGATTTGGTTTTATAGTTAGCATCTGGCCAATCTGTTTCAACCTCTGCCAACCTACATAATTAAAGCAAATTTCAGGCATCATATTGTCTCACTACTAAATAACTTCATATGTAAGTCCAAAAGATAAGGACTTTCTTTCCCTTTTTTTTTTCTTAAGTATAATTGTGATTCTATTAATTATGCCTAAAGAATTTTAACAGACTTGTTTAATATCATCAGATAGTCAATCAGAATTCATATTTCCCTGGTTCACTCATAATTGTCTTTATATAGTTGGTTGGTTTGAATCAGCATTTAAGTAAGGTACTATATTTGATTACTATGTCTCAAGTTTCTTTTAATCTGGCATAGTTCCACCTCCCTGTTATTTTCCTTTGCCATTTATTATTGTTACTTTTTCTGTGGAATTTTCCCCGTTCTGGATTTTGTTGCTTTTATCCCTGTGGTAGTGCTTAATATGTCCATCTGTCCCTTTTTATTTCCCAGTAGTTAGATTTAAAAGCTCATACAGATACAGGATTGATTTTTATTTTGACAAGAATATTTCTTTTTTTTGCTTTGCTTTGCTTTTTTTTTTTTACTTTATTTTACTTTACAATATTTAAATGGGGTTGTACACATCCTTCAGAAGGGTACATCCTGTCTGCTTGTCTCTCTTTGTGATGTTAAGATTAATTCATTGATAAAGGTATTGTTTGCCTGATCTATTACTCATAAAATTCTCTATTAGCCTTACAACCAGAGTTTTAGCAGCCATTGAAAACTGCCTAGATTCACTATTATTATAGGCTGTGAAATGGTATTATACTAATTCTATCATTCCTTCTTATTAGCTAGGATTTTTCTGTGAAGAACTTTATCTTAACCAACTCTTCATTATTTATTACCTTGAATGCTGTTCTTACTGGATAAATGATTCTTTTTTAATTTTTTTTAATTTTTTAATTTTTTATTGTGTGGCTCACATTAAGTGGCTAAACTCCTAATTATGAACTTTTATAAGTGAAGTCGCTCAGTCGTGTCTCACTCTTTGCTGTCGACCCCATGAACTGTAGCCCACCAGGCTCCTCCATCCATGGAATTTTCTAGGCAAGAGTACTGGAGTGGGTTGCCATTTCCTTCTCCAGGATAAATGATTCTTTATCAGTTTTTAGGATAATGAGTTGGTTCTCTGAGCATCAGTAAATCTATTTTAATGTCTTTGCACAAAAACAGAAACTTGGTGTGGTTTGTTTCAGTTTTTATTCCACACGGCTAAGATCATCATTATTATTAATTATTTATATTTCTAAAACTTAAGGTTTTGGAGGTAGAGATTTGAAGTCACCTAACTCAGTGACCTTAAGCAGGGAACCAAAATTCTGAAGTAGAAATGCTTGTTTCTGCCAGATGAGTTCTATGAGCACAGCTGAGATTTCTCAAAATTATTTTCTAGTTCAAAATACAGCTTTTTTTTCAATTTCTGTAGCAGTGCTTTGCTACTGATTGTCATTTTCCCTGATCATAATAATTAGTTGACATGCAGAAAATACTTTTTTAAATTTAGAATTAGTAAGAATCACATTGATATGTAGTGGATTTCTTGGCTATAACCTCTTTGTTTTATTTTGTATAGGGTATTTGCATAAAAACAAGATCCTTTTTGTCCTTACAGATTATTCATCTACTCTAGAGGCTGACATTTACTTGACACTCTAATCTGGTGTTTCGATATCTCAATCTTCCTTCCTGCATTAATTGAGAGGATGACATGGATGAAAAATAAGCAAGACGAACTGATGAATCCCCAAGGATCCCGATCCTGTTTTCATGCAAATATCTGTAACTGATAAAGATGATGGAAAGAAAAAAAAAGCAAAAAAAATTTGTTCTCAAAACATGATTGTTTGTCACTTCCCTGGAGCACTGTTAAATGTTAGTATAGAAAAAATGTGAACCTTCTAGGGCTAATAGCAACTAGATTGTATCTTTTGGAAGATGAACCCTGCCTCTTGATTTAGCACATGATTATATCTCAGATAACCCTTTTGGTGTGCAGGTTTTAGAATGCAGTAATGTTTTGTATAGGTATTTATAACTTTTCATGATTGGGGCCCTCAGACTTTATATGGGCAGTTAATTTATGTGAAATTCCCATGAAATATATAGAATTATAAAAAACTACCTCTACTGTATGAAGAATTCCATTTCTGTTACTTCCATTTGAGTTCTGTGTCCTTCTTGTCTTACCAAAACTATTGTAGTCACCTTCTAACTGCCCTCCTTGTGTCTCAGCTACCTCATATCAGTCCATTTTGTTTACCAATATGAGATTAATTTTTCTAAAGTGGCGTTTGCTTTCTGTTTGTCCTTTACTCTTAAGTCATTAGTAGTATTTCATTACCCATACAATAAAATTCAGATTCCTTAACATGGCTTTCAAAATCCCCTTACTCTGGGCTGAGCCTAATGTCTAGCCTTCTTACTGCTTCCATACAGAATACCATGCATCATCTGCATTGGAAATTCTCTTCCTGGGACACTTCCCTATCTTCTTAATTTGATTCATGTTGTTCCTTTTCTCAGGAAGCCCTTCTTGACCTATTTCTAATATAGGGATTTTATTTGTCCTTCATTATTTAGCCAGAATCTACCTCTTTCGTCAACCTTTCCTTTTCAAACTTGATCTAGAAAGTAAACTCACTTTTCTGACCTCCGAGATAGCTCCTAGAGCAGTTCATTTGTTTCATTTTTTTGTCACTTTTACCATTCTGGGAGACTTTTGGTTTGTGTCTTATCTCTTAGATTAATTATAGCTCCTGAAGGTAAGAATCATATTTTGGAGCTGTTTTTGTAACCCAGAGAGTACCTGCCATATGGTAGATGTGCAGTATGTATTTGCTGATTGGATGACTAAATGATGCAACTCCTTGATGCCTTTCAGTGAAATGAACAGATTTTTTAAAAATGAAATCCATTCACTTAAAAATGAAAAAGTGGAGCTTCTGGAAATTTTTCTTTTTCTGGATAGTTTATGTTTTAATGATGAGGAGTAACATTTGAAGATCTCATAATGTCTGAAATTTTTCTGACAGTGGATGATCAACCACACATAGTAAATATAGTGTGAAGCTTGTTGATAATGGTTTGATTTTTTTTTTCTTCTACCTGACCCCTACTCCAGCGACCTGGGCAATGGTCATGATTTAATCATGTAAGTTGCAGCAGCACATCTCTTGTTTCATTCCTCAGACCCATTGAACTGTCATAAATCTTGTTGAATATTGATTCTCAACAGTTTTTGTGCTATAAAAAAAAATTTACCCCTGTTTTTGAAGGCTACAAACATTTTAGTAATTATGTGGATGACCTGCTTTCTGCTACTGCTGCTAAGTCACTTCAATCATGTCTGACTCTGTGCGACCCCATAGACGGCAGCCCACCAGGCTCCCCCGTCCCCATGGGATTCTCCAGGCAGGAACACTGGAGTAGGTTGCCATTTCCTTCTCCAATGCATGAAAGTGAAAAGTGAAAGTGAAGTTCTCAGTAATGTCCGACTCTTTGCGACCCCAAGGACTGCAGCCTACCAGGTTCCCCCATCCACGGGATTTTCCAGGCAAGAGTATTGGAGTCGGGTGCCATTGCTGGCAATATTCAAAATAATTTTAAATGGAATGTGAAGATTGGGAAAGCAGCAGATCATGCCATTTCAAACTAGAGCTAAAGCTTGGAGTTCTGATTCATTTCTTCCTTTTCCTTTTTTTTATGACAGCTTTGAGTGAGTGAGTGAAGTCGCTCAGTCATGTCCGACTCTTTGTGACCACATGGACTGTAGCAGCCTACCAGGCTCCTCCATCCATGAGATTTTCCAGGCAAGAGTACTGGAGTGGGTTGCCATTGCCTTCTCCAGAGGATCTTTCTGTCCCCGGGATTGAACCCAGGTCTTCCGCATTGTAGGCAGACGCTTTACCATCTGAGCCACCAGGGAAGTCAAATGACAGCTTTACTGAGATGTAATTCACATACCCTACAATTCACTTATTTATAGTGTACAATTCAGTGATTTTTAGTATTTTCAGAGATGTGTAGCCATTACTGCAATCAATTTAAAAACATTTTCGTCACCCTTCAAAGAAATCCTGTACTCGTTAGCAGCCACTCCTTATTTTCCCCTAAACTCCATAGGCTTAGGCCACTACTAGTATACTTCCTGTCTCTATGAATATCTCGTGTAGACATGTCATATAAATGAAATCATATTATGTGGTCTTTTGTGAATGGTTTCTTTCACTTAGAGTATTTTCAATGTTCATCTGTGTTGTAGCATGTATCATGACTTCATTTCTTTTTAAAATTGAATAATATTCTACTGTATAGGTGTATTTATCTACTAGTTATTTACATTATATTTATCCACTAGTTAGTGGACATTTGGGTTATTTCCTTTATTTGGCTAGTATGAATAATGCTGCTGTGATCATTCATGTACTAGTTTTTATATGGACATATGTTTTCATCCTCTTTAGTTTATGACTAGGAATGGAATTTCTGGGTCATATAGTAACTCTATATCTAATCTTTTGAGGAACTGTCAGAATATTTTCCATACTGGCTGCACCATTTTACATTCCTATCAGCAGTGTATGAAGGTTACAGTTTCTCAACACCTTGCCAATAGTTACTATTTGTTTTTTAAAAATTATTACAAAGTCCATCCTAGTGGATGTATTTTGAAGAGTGGTATTTCACTGTGGTTTGGATTTGCATTTTTCCTAATAACTAGTGATCTTGAGCATATTTTCATGTACCTATTGACTAGTTGTATGTCTTTTTTAGCAAACTATATTCAGGTCCTTTGCCCAGTTACAAATTGGATTATTTGTTTATTTGTTTGTTTTTTAATTATTGAGTTTTAAGAGTTCTTTATGTGTTCTAGAAACAGGTTGCTTTTTTGATATTTAATTTGTAGAGGGTTTTCTTACAGTTTGTGAGTTATCTTCTTACTTTCTTATGGCATTCTTTGAGACACAGAAGTTTAATTTTAATTAAGTCCAATTTATCAGTTATTTCTTTTGTTGATTGTATTTTGATGTCATACCTAAGAAACTATTGCCTAATTATAAAGATTTATACCTATGTTTTCTAATAAGAGTTTTATTCTTTAGCTCTTATAGTTAGGTATTTGATCCATTTTAAGTTAATTTTTTATATATGGTATGAGGGTAGGGATGCAAATTAATTCTTTTGACAGTGGATATCCAGTTGTTTCAGCACCATTTGTTGAAAAGACTTCCTTTCCCACTGAATTGTATTGGCATTTTTATAAAAAATCAATTGACCATAAACATGAAGTTTTATTTCTGGACTCTCAGTTCTCTTCTACTGACTTATATATCTATGCTTACAGCAGTACCTCACTGTTTTGATTACTGTAACTTTGTAACAAGTTTTGAAATTTGGATTTGTGAGTTTTCCAACTTTGTTTTTCTGTTTCAAGATTTTTCTCTTTTTTTACTTATGTTCTGGGTCTCATGAATTTCCATAGGAATGTTAACTTGTCAGTTGTTGCAACGAGGTCAGATGACATTTAAGTAGGAATTGCATTGAATCTGTAGATCAGTTTCAGGGAGAGTATTCCCATCTTAATGAAATTAAGATCATTCATGAATGTGGTATATCTTTCTGTTTATTCAAGTCTCCTTTCATTTCTTTGAACAGTATTTTGTAGTTTGCAAAGTATAAGTTTTGTACTTCATTCGTTAAAATTTATTCCTAAGTGTTTAAAATTTTTGATGCTATTATAAATGGAGTTGTTTTTCTAATTTCATTTTCAGTTTGCACATTGCTACTGTAGAGAAATACAATTTTTGTATATTGATACTATATCCTGCAACTTTACTGAACTTATTTATTATTTCTAATTGTATTTTAGTAGATTACTTAAGATTTTCTATATACAGAATTGTCATATACAAATAGAGTATTTTACTTCTTCATTTCGAATCTGGATGTCTTTTCTTTCTCTCTTTTTTCATTCCTTCCTTTTCTTTCCTTTTCTTTCTTCTTATTTCATTTTTATCTAATTGCCCTGGCTAGAAATTCCAGTATGTTGAATAGAAGTGGCAAGAGTGGACATCCTTATCTTCCTCTTGATTTTAGGGAGAAAACATTAAGTATGATATTGGGTTTTTTGTACATGCCCTTTGTCAGTTTGAGGATGTTATCTTTTTTTGGGAGGCAGGGTGCTGGAGAGGGCATACCATTCAGCTTGCAGGATCTTAGTTCCCTGAGCAGCGATTGAACCCAGGCCCTTGAGAGAATCATAGACTCCTAAACATTAGACTGCTGGGGAATTCCCTGAGGATGTTATCTTTTATTCTTAGTTTATTGAGTGTTTTTATCATGAAGAGGTTGAATTTGATGCATTTGTTCTTAATTACACTTCACCATAAACCATATAATAAAAATCTCGGTTTGATTTATATTCATTTACTTGTACTGGTTTGAAATTACCTTGTACTATACAGGAAAGACTGGATAAAAAATTGTTAAGTAAAGAAGACCACATATATTTGAGTATATTACTGTCTAAAAAGCTTTAAGAAATTTAGCTTATTTTACTACAAGTAGTTGCTTCTGCTAATCCTGTATGTTCGTTTAGCTATTTCAGGAAAGATTCTTGTTGTTGTTCAGTCGCTAAGTCGTGTCCAACTCATGAACAGCAGCACATCAGGCTTCCCTGCCCTTCACTATCTCCTGGAGTTTGCTCAAACTCATGCCACTGAGTCAGTGATACCATCGAAGCATCTCATCCTGTGTCACCCACTTCTCTTCTTGCCCTCAGTCTTTCCCACATCAGGGTCTTTTCCAATGAGTCAACTCTTTGCATCATGTGGCCAAGGTATTGGAGCTTCAGCTTAATGAATACTTAAGGTTGATTTCCTTTAGAATTGACTGGGTTGATTTCCTTGTTGTTCAAGGGACTCTCAAGAGTGTTCTCCAGCACCACAGTTCAAAAGCATCAATTCTTTGACACTCGGCCTTCTTTATAGTCCAACTCTGACATCCATACATAACTACTGGAAAAACCATAGCTTTGACTCTATGGACCTTTGTTGGCAAAGTAATGTCTCTGCTTTTTAATNGTGGGTTGCCATTTCCTTCTCCAATGCATGAAACTGAAAAGTGAAAGTGAAGTCTCTCAGTCGTGTCCGATCCTCAGCAACCCCATGGACTGCAGCCTTCCAGGCTCCTCCGTCCTTGGGATTTTCTAGTATTTATTAATCTTATAATTGGAAGTTTGTATCTTTCAACTACTTCACTTTTCCTTTATCCACTCTCTAAAATAAGAAAGTAAGTCTTTCTCTCTCTGACTTATTTCATTTAGCATAATAGTTTCTAGGTCCATCCATGATGTTATAAATGGCAAGATATTATTCATTTTATGGCTGGCTAATATTCATATATGTATATATATTTATAAAATAATATCACATCATCATCTTCTATGTATTGACTTTTGTGAATAATGCTGCAGTAAGTGGTGCTAGTGGTAAAGAACCCACCCGCCAAAGCAGCATGTGTAAGAGATGCAGGTTCAATCTCTGGGTCTGGAAGAGCCCCTGGAGGAAGACATGGCCATCTACTCCAGTGTTCTTGCCTGGAGAATCCCATGGACAGAGGAGCCCCAGGCTATAGCCTATAGTGTTGCAAAGAGTCAGACACAACTGAAATGACTTAGCATGTGTGCACACAAACATATATTTCTATTTCCTGTTTTTTTTTGTTTTGCTTTTTGTTTTTTTTAGAAAAATATCCAAAAGCAGAAATGCTAGATCATATGGTGGTTCTAATTTTTTGAGGCACCTCCAAATGGTTTCCATAATGGCTGCATCAATTTCCATTTCCATTAACAGTGCACAGTGTTTCTTGTTTTCCACATCCTCACCAGCACCTGTTGTCTCTTGTTGATGACAGCCATTGTGAGAGGTGTGAGGTGATATGCGTCATTCTAGTTTTGATTTGTCTGTCCCTGATGAAGCACTTTCCATGTGCCCATTGGCCATCCGTACATCTTCTTTGGAAAATTGTCTCTTTAGGTCTTTTACCCATTGGGTTTTTGTTTTTTATGTTGACTTTTATGAGTTTTTGATACATTTTGAGTATTAACCCTTGTCTAATACATCATTTGCAAATATCTTTTCCAATTCAATAAGCAGCCTGGTTATTTTGTTTTGTTGATGGTTTTCATTACTATGTAAAAGCTTTTTAGTTTGATGTAATCCCCTTTGTTTATTTTTGCTTTTGTTTCCCTTGCCTGAGGAGACATAGCCAAAAATGCATTGCTGAGACCATTATCAAAGAGCATACTGCCTATATTTTCTTCTAGGAATTTCATGGTGTTAGGTCCAATGTTTAGGTCTTTAAGTCCATTTTGAGTTCATTTTTTAAATGATGTGAGATAGTTTTCCAGTTTGCTTCTTTTGCATGTAGATGTCTAGTTTTCCCAACACTATGTATTGGAGAGGCTGTCTTTTCCCATTGTATATTCTTGAATTCTTTGTTGTAGATTAGTTGTACAAGTTAAGTGTGGGTTAATTTCTAGGCTCTCTAGTTTGCTCCATTGATTTATGTGCCTATGTTCTGTGTTATTGTCCAGTACTATACTTTTTTGGTTAATGTAGCTTTGTAGTGTTGTTTGAAAGCAGGGAGCACTGAACCATAATGAAACATTTTAAATATTTTAATTTTATTGAAGTATAATGGATTTATAATGTGTTAGTTTTGGGTGTACAGCAAAGTGATTCAATTCACATATATGTATATTCATTCTTTCTAGATTCTTTTCTCATATAGGTTGTCATAGAATATTGAGTAGAGCTCCCTGTGCTATATAGGAGGGCCTTGTTAACTATCTATCTATCTTATGTATAGTAGAGTGTGTGTTCATCTCAAGCTCCTGATTTATTCCCCCCTACCTTTCCCCTTTGGTAACTTTTGAACTGTGGTGTTGGAGAAGACTCTTGAGAGTCCCTTGGACTGCAAGGAGATCCAACCAGTNTATCTTATGTATAGTAGAGTGTGTGTTCATCTCAAGCTCCTGATTTATTCCCCCCTACCTTTCCCCTTTGGTAACTTTTGAACTGTGGTGTTGGAGAAGACTCTTGAGAGTCCCTTGGACTGCAAGGAGATCCAACCAGTACCTTCTAAAGGAAATCAGTCCCTGGTGTTCATTGGAAGGACTGATGCTAAAGCTGAAACTTCAATGCTTTGGCCACCTCATGCAAAGAGTTGATTCATTGGAAAAGACCTTGATGTTGGGAGGGATTGGGGGCAGGAGGAAAAGGGAAAGACAGAGGATGAGATGGCTAGATGGCATCCCCGACTCGATGGACATGAGTTAGAATAAACTCCAGGAGTTTGTGATGAACAGGGAGGCCTGGCCTGCTGCGATTCATGGGGTCACAGAGTTGGACATGACTGAGCGACTGAGCTGAACTGAACCTTTCCCCTTTGGTAACTATAATTTTCTTTTCAATATCTTTAACAGTCTATCTCTGTTTTGTAAATTCATTTTATCTTTAAAAAACATTAGATTCCACATATGAGTAATGTCATATGATATTTGTCTTTCTCTGTCTGACTTCATTTAATACGATAATCTCTAGGTCCAGCCAGGTTACTGCAAATGGCATTATTGCATTCATTTTTAAAGTTGAGTAATATTCCATTGTATATATGTACCATGTCTTCTTTATTCATTCCTCTGTCCATGGATGTTTAGGTTGCTTCCATGTCTTGGTTATTGTAAATAGTGCTGCAATTAATATCAGGATGTATATTTTCTTTCAGCTTATGATTTTCTCAGAGTGAGATTGCTGGATCATATGGTAATCATATTTTTAACTTTTTAAGGAACCTCCATACTGTTCTCCACAATGGTTGTACCAATTTACATTCCCACCAACAGTTTGAGTTCCCTTTTCTCCATGCCCTCTCCAGAATTTATTTTTTGTAGACTTTTTGATGAAGGCCATTCTGACCAGTGTGAAGTGATACCTCATTAATGTTTTGATTTGTGTTTCTTTGACTGTGACTTCAGCATCTTTTCATGTGCTTTCTGGCCATCAGAAGATCACATATTTGAAGGGATTTTGGAAGTTCACAGCTAATAGCAGTACTCCTATTGACTGTAAAGGAATATTAATTTTGTTCCAGATTTTCCCAGTCTAACTCAGTAATATGCATCATCTTGTTTTCATGAGAAAAAATGTTGCAAATAGAAAGGAAACTAATAACTTTCACCCTCACTAATACTTCTGGGCTTCCCTGGTGTCTCATTAATAAAGAATCCTCCTGGCAATGCAGGAGATGCAGGTTCAGTCCCTAGATTGGGAAGATCCCATGGAGAAGGAAATGGAAACCCAGTCCAGTTTTTCTTGCCTGGAAAATCCCATGGACAGAGGAGCCTGGTGGGCTACAGTCCATGAGGTTGCAAAAGAGTTAGACACGATTTAGTAATTAAACAAATACAACAAATACTCCTCTATGACTCAGCTTTCAGATATACCTTTGGTTACTGAATTGCAGGTTGTTGGTAAATTAGGCTAACTACTGTAGTGGTCAGCATTTTTATTTTGAGATTAATTCATGCTTTTTCATTTATTATTAGTTTCTTTTCACTTTTAAGTAGTATTTCATAGTATGGATATACCACAATCTTATCAATGTAACAAATAATAAAGAAAATGTATCTAAAATCCTATTATAGAGAAATAACAACCAGTATCATTTTAGAGCATATCCTTGAGAGAGTTTTTCATGTTTATANAGACTGAAAACCAGAAGCAGGAGGCTTAAGTCCAAACCCTGAGAACACCAGAGAACTCCTGATTCCAGGAAACATTAATTGACAGGAGCTCATCAAACGCCTCCATACCTACACTGAAACCAAGTACCACCCAAGGGCCAACAAGTTCCAGAGCAAGACATACCACGCAGATTCTCCAGCAACATAGGAACACAGCCCTGAGCTCCAATACACAGGCTGCCCAAAGTTATTTCATTGTTTTTTATGTGTATTTCTTTGATTGCTAATAAGTAAAATTATGTTTACTGGCAGCTTATTTTTCCTCCTCTTACAAGTTTCCCATTTAAAGGTGAGAAAACTGAGGTCAAAAGAAATGAAGCGACTTAGACCTCAATCATCCAGGAATTGAGTGACAGGATTGGTAATCATAGCATGTTAGAGTTGAAAGGGAATCTTAGAGATCATTGAGTCTCAACCCTCTAATGTTGCAGATGCAAAAACAGAGGCCTAAAGATATTAGGTGACTTGCCTAAGGAAAACCACACAGCTCATTGGTGACANTGGTAATCATAGCATGTTAGAGTTGAAAGGGAATCTTAGAGATCATTGAGTCTCAACCCTCTAATGTTGCAGATGCAAAAACAGAGGCCTAAAGATATTAGGTGACTTGCCTAAGGAAAACCACACAGCTCATTGGTGACAGAACCAGAAATCTGAGTCATGTCTCATGAAGAGAGAAAGGCAAGTAACATTTTTGAGCCTGCTGTTTCTTTTTTTAAAAATGTATATGGCTGCATTGGGTCTTAGTTGTGGCTTGCAGGCCCCGTGGTTGTTGCATGAGGGCTTAGTTGTCCCATGCATGTGGTATCTTAGTTCCCCAGCCAGGAATCAAACCCACATCCCCTGCACTGGAAGACAGATTTTTAACCACTGGACCACCAGAGAAGTCCCTAGCCTGCAATGTTTCTTATGTGTACTTTCTCATTTAATTTTTTCTACTATTTTGTTATTCTCATTGGAATAAATGAGGTAACTGAGGTTCAAAGAACTTTAGTGATTTGTTCAGTCACACACTTAGTTATTTGCCAAACTGGACCTAGAATTCAAGTCTTCTGATTTTTAATTCAGGGGTACTGTTGCCTCATAGAGTAGTAACAATAGATGTGTTTCTTGGTTTCATTCAAATACTCATTTGATAAAATATTATTTACCTCTTAGGAGCTTTTAAATAAAATTTGGCCTGTATTTAGTAATTTTTAATTGGTACTGGACACCAATCTGACAACGAACTAAAGGAACTGATTATTGTAAGCAAAAGCTAGTCAGAAACCATGTCTAATGCTTCCTGACTGGCTAGAATTGAGATCTCTGAGCTAGATATGACCTAAGTTTTGTATGGTGGTGATATCTGGGTTGAAAGTCGTAGTATTATCTTAGAATTATTTTTATTCCATAGAGAATAAAATCTTAATATATAAATTGAAAATGACATTTGGGTTCTCTGAAGTGTAAAATGGATCTCAAATCATCAAGGGGTCAAACAGGAACAAAATCGAAACCTTGTCAATCGCATCCTCCGTATCTCTAAAAAGACCTGTTAACCTTCATTTCTTGACAGGACTCAGAATTTCAAAATCATATTAGAGCTAATTTGGTAAGGCTTTGTCCCATAGAGATGCACAGAGATGAGTATTGACTTGTGTATAACTTTGTTGACACTCTTGATTCATTCGGTTATGTGGAAGTTAGCTAGTAAAATCTGTGTTCTTTGCTTCTGCTTTCCAGACAGATCTTGTGTTTGGGTTGGTGTTTTTAAAACCTGCTAATTTCATGTAAGTAATTTGGGGAAAGTAGAAGAGTATAGCATGTGATAAAATCATTTTTTACTTCACAGAGAATTTTATAGCCTTATAGAATAGAGAACCCAACAATTAACTCACAGTATTCTAGTCTTCAATACTAGATCTGTTAAGGTTATTATTTAAGAAACAGACATTATTTCTTGTCTTTGGTATTTTTCTGATTTACTTTATTGGAATAAGAGTTAAACATTAATTAAGACTTCTAGATTCTGGTAAAGTTTGGAGGTTTGGTTTGGTTTTACCTTTTTGTTTTGTTTTTCCCTCCCCTCTTGTAACCTTTGTCATTAGACAAATATAAAAGCAAAGAGCTGGGTAGTTGAGGGAGTGGTAAAGCTAAAACTAGACCACTTTGAAGCTTATGCAGAGGTGGTTACATAAAGAGTATAGAGAGAGCATTGGTTGAGTCTATTGACAAGCAAGTATCACCAGAAGTAATTCTTATTCTAGTATCAAACATAATAGTCCTTTAAAATCTCTTTTGCAATGTTGAAAAGAGATCAAATGAAACCTTCAGAATGATTATTTATAGGCGAAGAAGAAAACTCCAATTTCTTTCACCCATTGTAGCTCCACTTTCTCATTTTAATGCTCAGTCCGCAGTGGCGATGGTAAAAGATGTCCTGCACCTGCAGAGATGGCGGTGGACGAGGGGACATCACCTTTCCGTTTATTGCTTGTTGCAGTTTGGCCTGTTTACAGACAGAATTGCTGTGTGGGTGCTTCTAGTGAGAGTGAAGGGAATCAAGGTAGCAAGCAGCAAGAAAGCTTTTACACGTGTCCCATGAATTGGCTAATTTTTAACATGCAGTTAGTTAAGAAATGATTACAGCCTGAGGAGTCATGACCTCAACTTTTCATCAGCTCCATTGGATTGTGCCTCAGTTTGGAAATGAAGGAGGTATGTGGGAAGTTTTAATTGTACCTGTGTGATTTATCCCTAGTCAGCTCTTTAATTTCTTCTGGCTGTCTGAGGTTTCCGACATGCTGTAAATTTCCCCAACTTTTTCATTATCTGCAATTTCTTTATGACTCGTGAATCGGAGTGGAGAGAGAGTGTGGATTTACAGCAGAGATAAACATGTCCATAAAGTCTGTATCTGTGTCAGTAATTGTACTGCTGTCAGTGACTGTCCTGTTTTACAGGCCTCTCTTGGGAAGGGAACCGGCTTCACTACCAGCAGCAGTGAAGTGCTTGCTTTGATTTGCATTAACTTGCTGGCAGATTAGGTAGGAATGGTGGGGTAGGAATTGATGTTGGATCTTGGCCTCTCTTGTTTGTTTGTTCGTATGTATGTGTGTTTGTTTAAGGTGAAATGACCTTGTGTTGGATAAAACTGTGTGTTGAAAATAGAACATGGACAATGTTTATTTCCTAAGTGCAAGTGCACTTATTTTGGGGTACGGTATGAAAAATCCTTTCTAACTTCATTTTGCACAATGCATTTAATGTGCTTTTCTTTTTCTGTCACTACTGATAATTAAACTTGGGTCTTTTTTCATCTTTCCATTTTCCTTTACTTTGAGTTAAAACATGGAGTTTCTGTCTTAGAACATTCATTCCTCTTCAAGAGTGAGACTAGCCAGAATCTGGATGATGACTACATCTGCCATGTCTTAATACTCAACTGTTGATGGTTCCTTCTTGATGGCTTGAAGTGGTGTGCCTGTGACCATTTGCTGTGAGAGAGAAAGTCTTAAAATAGAGAGGAATTCTTCATATTCCTGTCTTCAAAGACCCTTCAGGAACCCTGTAGTGTTTTCTTTGTTATAGCAGTTGTGAAAAGAAACTGAAGTTAAGCAAAGCTCTTTTAAAATAGATGGAGACTCAAACATATACTTTTATTTTTTATATTTGAGAAGATCCCTCAAAAATAAAACTGTCCTTGCATATCCTGAACCTTCTGTGAAACTTTGAGTAGCAGGTGACAGTACAGTTTAACAAAGAGAAGATAAGATGCATAATAAAGCTCAACCTCCAGTCAGCCCATGAGCCCAAATAATATGGAACGTTATCTTGTTTATAACTTTTATCGCCTTTAATTTCTCTTCTTTCTGCTTGCATTCTTTTTGCCATCTTTCTACCAGCAAGTGGGAGAGGGAAGATTAAAGGAGATACTATACGTAATTATTTGGCTTTTTTTCTGGAAGCTGAAGACAATGGCAACCCACTCCATTACTCTTGCCTGGAAAATCCCATGGACGGAGGAGTCTGGTAGGCTACAGTCCATGGGGTCGTGAAGAGTTGGATACGACTGAGCAACTTCATTTTCACTTTTCACTTTCATGCATTGGAGAAGGAAACCAATGACAAACCACTCCAGTATTCTTGCCTGGAGGATCCCAGGGACAGAGGAGCCTGGTTGTCTGCCTGGGGGTCGCACAGAGTTGGACACTACTGACGCGACTTAGCAGCAGCAGCATAGGGGGAAAGTATGGTTGGAGAAAACTATGGCTGAAATGAAATTTGAAATTGTTTGTGGGTTTAATTCTTTCTCTCTCCTCTTGCCATGATAGGGTTTCTTCTTACTCAACAGGAAGAAACATATTTGAGTGAGAGGAATAAGCTACTCAGACCCTTTACTTACTATTAGTGAACTTGCCCTCCTTTAGAACAAAGAACCTTTATCACTCATTTTTGTCTTTCTCATCATGCCAAGCCGTGTTCTTCATGGAATAAGCTTGTGAAGTTACAGTGTTAACATTCTAGTTTGGGAAAACATCTAGTATATGGCTTACTCATTGCAACTTAACAAACACACTCATAATAACCTAAAACAACTGACCAAACAAAACAGTTATCCCCTTAACTTGATGTTGTGTGCTGTGCTTAGTCGCTCAGTCATGTCAGACTCTTTGCAACCCCATGGACTGTGGCCCACCAGGCCCATGGGGATTCTCCAGGCAAGAATACTAGAGTGGGTTGCCATTCCCTTCTTCAGGGGATCTCTCCTACCCAGGGATTGAACCAGGGTCTCCTGCATTGCAGGTAGATTCTTTACTGTCTGAGCCACCAGGGAAGCCCAACTTGGTGCTGTAACATCCTATTTTGTTTTATGAATGTAAAGAATTGTTTTCTTTAGTGAATGCAATATTGGAGGTGTTTGACATCCATTTTGCTGTTGACCTTTATTTTTTATTTTATCTTTTATCCATTTTGTAGAGTCTGACTATAAACACATTGAGTTTGGACTAAGATAAGGAGCTTCATTCCTATGCCTGCCCAGTTAGTCAAAGGAAGAATGAGATGTCTAGTTGATCTGACCATAGAAATAAGCTTTCTGATAGCTCAGGTTGAAAGGGTTATTATTGCTAACAGTAGCTCCTCCCTGAAAATACTTAGTTTTATAGGTGTAGAATTCTAGAGTTCTTCCTGGAACTTTGCAGAGGAAGCGTTTTTCTCCTGGTTGAAGAGAAAATAGTTTATGGTTGTCTGCTTCTATTTCTGCTGCTGTCAGCTGTCAAGTTTGGTAAAAACAAGGGTTTTAATTAGCCAACAGTCTCAGTGTTGTAACATGATGATATTAACA
Source organism: Neotragus pygmaeus (assembly GCA_006410875.1). Classification (NCBI taxonomy): domain Eukaryota; kingdom Metazoa; phylum Chordata; class Mammalia; order Artiodactyla; family Bovidae; genus Neotragus; species Neotragus pygmaeus. Next base: position 1,291,630 of record SJYV01012307.1, on the reverse strand, counting down.
AAGAAGAGAGCAACACAATAAAAGATTACTTGAATATTAAGTTGTATATCTGCTATTCTCTGAAAGGGGTCCACAGCAGGGATTGGTAACATTATCTTAAATGTTTAGTAAACGTAGGCACTGGATAGCATGGTTCAGTAACTGTCTTCCACTTGAAAAAGCACAGACAGTGTCTTCCTCCCTTTCCTTAATCAGGAATCTAGGAGTAGCCAGGCTTGAAACTAAAGGGAGGGCCGGAGCACGATTGATCTGTTAACTGTTTGTAGAAAGGATAATTCTTAGGTGACTATCCTCCTGTGATGATTTACTTTTTAAGATCCCAGACTTCCTTAGAGATGTAAGTTAAAAATAACTTATTTCAAATTAGCAAATAAATGAATATCAATATCATAAATATATCGGAGAAAAAGCCTCTGTCCACTAGCTTAAGAAGAAATTACATTGTCTTCTTTTCCTCCACTGGTTCATCATGAAAAAATTTTAAGCATCCACGAGCTCACCATAGCCGTAGATATGAATATCAATGTGTATATGTGTGTATGTTTTTATTTTCCCCTCTTTTTGAACTATTTTGAAATAAGTTTCTGACATCAGGCACTTTACCCCTAAATACTTCAGGATGCATTTCCTAAGAATAAGGACAGTTTCCTGTTATCACACCCAAGAAAAATTAATAGTAATTGCAAAATACCTCATATCCTTCCACATTCAGAATTTCTCAATTGTCTCAAAATTTTGTGTAGCTTTCTTTTTTTAACCAAGATTCAGTGAAAGTTAAGGCACTGTAAATGCCAATATATTCTTGATAGAAGAACATTTAGTACTAAATTCTGCACACCAGCTTTTTAAAAAAATACTAGTTTTTTTTCCTATATGAATATGTATTTACTCAAATGACTATCATTTTCCTCTAGAATATTGAATTTCAAGTTCTTCATCTACATTAAGCCTGCTTTATCCAGCTTCTTTAATCTCTTTCTGGTATTTTCCTTCTTCTAGCAGAATTAGCTGTAGAATTGATCTTTTCTCCAATAACTACCTTACTCCACAGTCAGAGTAATATTTTTTAAACACAAATTGACATGGGCTTATTCTCTTCTTATAACCCATCAATGACTTTTCACTGCTCTTGGAATAAATTAAAAAAAAAAACAACAAATCTTTACATTGGTGTTATAGCTCTGCATGGCTTGGCCTTTTTCACACCACGTTCATGATACATGATTCTTCCCTGTCTGAAGGAAACTCCTAAAGAGGAAAAAGTGAGATAAGAATTCAAGGAATACTTCTTGGAAGAGATGAAACTTAAGTAGAAGTTAATGGCTAATATTTGTAGTATATGGTAAGACAGAAGACACTTGAACTGAGAAGCAATCTGGGGGTACAAGGACTGTGGTGGGAAAAGTGAGGAGTATCTAAACTATGGAAAGCCTGAGGAATCATTTTCAAAAGTCTAGCAGTCACCTCCATAGAGAATTGAAGGGTGTGGTGATGGGGCTGAGAGACCAGCTAGGAAGCTGTGTCAGTTCAGGAATGCAGTAACTGCTTATACTAGATGGGATGGTGTGAATGCAAAGGAGGGGACATATAAGAGATATTTGTGGGGAGGGGGAACTAGATATGAAATTGTAGTAAAAACTGGAGAGACATAGGAGTAAAAACAATGTCAAGATTTTACGCCACTGTGAGCAGGAGAATATAGTTTAGGGTGGAAGTGGAGTATGCATTATAAAACTTCAGTTTTGTTTGCCAAAGTGCCATTAAGGCATCACTGAAATGAATAACTTAGCTATCAGGGATATAGGCTTAAAAGATTGTGGATATCAGGTCTATTAGTTAGAATGAAGTTCAGCTACATAAAACTGAGGCTTCTTTCTTTTCACTCCACTTTATTGGTACCCGGCTTCCATCCTAGAAAATTCCATGGATGGAGGAGCCTGGTGGGCTACAGTCCATGAGGTCACAAAGAGTTGGACACGACTGAGCAACTTCACTTCCATCCTATAGGAATACCTTATGGTCAAAGATGATTGCTAGAGATCTAGCCATTGGGCTTGAGTTGTAGGCCAGAAGAATGTGAGAAGCGAGAAAGACAAGAAGGAGTATCATACAACTACCTCCTTCCCTCTTAAGCAGCCTTCCTGGAAATCTCACAGAATTTAGTCAATTGAACTAACTGACGTGACTAGCTGCAAAAAAATGTACGCTTTTATCCTGGGCTGTAATTTTGCTGGGTAAGAATTGAAAGAATGAAAGTGAAAGTCGTGTCTGACTCTTTTCAACCCCATGGACAACACAGTCCATGGAATTCTCCCGGCCAGAATACTGGAGTGGGTAGCCTTTCCCTTCTTCAGGGGATCTTCCCAACCCAGGGATCAAACCCAGGTCTCCTGCATAGCAGGCGGATTCTTTACCAGCTGAGCCACCAGGGAAACCCAAGAATACTGGAGTGGGTAGCCTATCCCTTCTCCAGCGGATCTTCCCAACACAGGAATCGAACCAGGGTCTCCTGAATTGCAGGCAGATTCAAAGAAAGAATTGGGGTTCTTTTGATAAGAAGGAAAGGGAGAAGTATTGGAATAAGCAACCAACATTCTCTGTCACAGGGAACAAGAGACCTGTGGAAGAGCGATGATTGGTCAGTAGATGTAGAAGAACGCAAGGTGATGCTTATATAGAAAAAGCTCAGAATCACTTTTTTTGTATGGATGGATGTTGATCTGTGAATTGGACTTCATTCTTATAATTTGTTGATTATCTTGTGTAAATTATAATCAAAGTTTAGAGAGTGATTCTGTTTTCTTTACTGTATGTTTGATATTCTAGAAATGAGTGAATGCATGCCCAGCAAGTCTTTTTAAGAGATCTTGCAGACCTTTTTGTCTTTCTGAGGGGTGGTTTCCAAGGAAGTAAATAGAAGATGTCAACTTTTCTTTAATCTTTAGGAGGGAAATCACTCAAGAAATGGTCAACATTTAATACTGACCATTTTTGAATAGTCAGCTTTTAATATTTATGTGCACTCCGCAGGTTCTGAGTAGATATTTCTAGTTATGAAGAGAAACACTAAACACTTTCCATATATTTACCAGGATTCTAAGATACAAAAAAAAAAATTGTTTAAGTAAAATTTTTTTTTATATAGTTAACCTGGATTAGGGAATCCAAGGGCTAATTGCTATTTTCACTGTGTCTCACATAGCCTTGATTATAATAGACTATCATTATAATTGAATGAATGATTGAATTATTTCTAAAGCTTGATACTATGTAGGTTCTGGAGATATTACTGTTTAACATAATAGAATTTGCTTTATAGCCAGTAAAAAAAAAAAACCTATAATACTCTATTAATATATTACATGGTTAATGTAATATAATTATTATAATAAATGTGATATTAATATAGTAATCTATTTTCATAATGACTATATTGCTATTTTAAAAAATAATCTAACTCCTAAGAATACTTTTTGGCAAAATACATAAACAGATTCATTTAGAAGCATTTTTGAAAACTTGGCCCCAAATGCCAAATAAAGCTATTAGACTTATGCTGCTTAAGATGGTAAAAATCAGCATTTTAACTCTTCATGTTTAGAGACAACTCCTTGCTTTCTTTGCAGCACTGTCTACTGCAGAGTGTGCATGATTTTGGCCTACTTCTGGTGCCTGGATTCTCATCCTTTCAGTGGCATCAGTGTTAATGCAGCCTTCTTTACCTCCTCGATCCATATTAAACCTGTCTTGGGAAGAGTCTGTTTATTGGATAATATAGCTACCCTGGAGCTCTATGACAGTATCTTTTGCTGCCTCATTAACTCTGGAGCATTAGAACAAGATAAAAATGCCCTAAAGCCTCTTATCTGATGTCTGGTGTAACCTGCTGAGAGCCGGGGTGCCATTAGTTTATGTTAGAAATCAAATGGCCCTCTCCAGTGCGGGAAGTACTGATTAAACCTGAAGTGTCCCTGGAGGACTCTACAGCTGTCACAAGGGTAGTGGCTGTCCCTCACTGAAAGGGAAATCTGGGCCAGAGGTCCCAGTGGGGTGGTGCTTTAAGTTTGCGCACGTGGCTGCCCCAGCTGTTCTGCTTTGCCTAATGAATTGTTTTACAAGAAGAGGCTGCGTATTGTCATCACAAGCTGCCTTCCTTAGGGACTGGAGCAGGCCAAATAATAAGTAATGTTAGTGATGGTAATTGAAATGTGATGATTCTCCTGGGATCTGTATAGCCTAGAGCTGGTTGGCACTTGTGGATTGTCTTGTCCTACCAAGGCCCTATATAGAGTGTGCCTTTTTTGTTTTTGTTTTTTTTCCCAGTTTCATAATAATGTTGTGATTTTTTTTTTTTTTCCTCTCCTTCCCACTATAGAAGTTTATTGACCGAGGCAATCTTAGGAATGTTATAGTGGCTTTAGGTACCAAAGGAACAGCTTTGACTTTTTCATTCAAATTATCAACACTCCAGTAGTAAAGAAGTCTTTTGGGGAAGCACTGCAGAGATCTCACCAAACTTTAAAAAAAATTTTTTTAACTTATACAAGTAATTCAAGCTCTTGATTAAAAAAAATTTTTTTTCATAGTATGGGAGGATATGAAAGTGTTAGTCACTCAGTCGTGTCTGACTCTTTGTGACCCCACGGACTGCAGCCCACCAAGCTCCTCTCTCCATGGAATTCTCCAGGCAGTACTGGAGTGGGTTGCTATTTCCTTCTCCAGGGAGGATGTGAAGTGGAAAGTAAAGACCTTACCTGCTGAACTTATTCAAGGTAACCATCAATGGTTTCTCCATGAACATTTCCAGACATTTCTATGTATTAATGAAGTTTATATATGTACCCCTACACAGATGAGATCATAATATGTATACATGTTTTGTAACTTGTTTTTTCCTCCTCACAGTTATCTTGGATATCTTTCCACAGCAGTACAGATAGATCTACCTCATTGTTTCTCAGTTGCTTCATGGAATTTCATAGTGTGGGTATACCTATACTGTGCTCTTTTATTTTTAAAAATTCATTTATTTTTGGCTGTGCTGGGGCTTTGTTGCTGTGCTGACTTTTCTCTAGTTGAGGTGAGCAGGGATTACTCTAGTGGTGGCGCACGGGCTTCTCATTGTAGTAGCTTCTCGTTGTGGAACATGAGCTTCAGGGTGCATGGGCTTAGTAGTTGTGGTGCTCGGGGTTAGTTGCCCCATGGCACGTAGAATCATCCCAGACCAGGGATTGAACCCTTGTCCCCTGCGTTGACAGGTAGATTCTTAATCACTGGACCCCCAGGGAAGTCCCAATGCTAGACTCTTTGTAGACAGTTTGACTTGGGCCTATGAGTGAATACTCACTGAACCAATTGGTTGCACTTACTGATTTGTATTCCGTGGTTCAACCTAAGATTTTATATGAAGTGATTTCCCCTCTTCAGGAATGTTGCCTTTACTTGCGGGACTGTTTTAAATTAGAAATATTAGAGGCCAAACTTTTTTGGAGGAATGGTGTGAGTCTAGTCATGGATCATCAGCTCTACATAATGTAATGATTTGTACCCTGCTGTGTGTTTTAAATTCTTTGCTTAGTTAAATGAGACGTGTTCTGTCCCAGATAGGTGGGGAAAACAAATAGCCTTTAGTAGATGTTGTCTAAGGCATTGACCGGAGGCTTCCTCTGAAGTTGAGTGAGTGTTTTCTCCCCTAATTTTCTACCTCACAAGTTCCAAGAATCAAGTTATGAATGCAGTAATGGACTTGGAAAATGTTGTGAGCACGTGAAAATGAGGACTTAGGTTTCTTGTGTAACAGCTTGGCTAACAAAGGAAGTTTGGGCCTCATGAACTTTAGGGCCCTTGCTGGGAGTGGCAGTGTGATGAATGAAGCAAAGCAATTTTCTAGGAGCATTTCAGGGCAGTGATAGGAGAAATCAATTGTCTTCTCAGGCTAACAGAAAACTAATTTTAGTTACATCCATCTTCAATAGAATCTATGCAAATTGAGTGGTAAAGATTTTCATTTCCATCAAAAGTAGGAACATTGTAAGTCTTTTAAACTCAAAGCTCTTTAGATTAATTCTGTCAACACTTCAAAGTTCTGATTTGCCCAAATATGGAAGAGATGTCATTCTAATAAATTGTGAAGTGCCAACGAGTTTTGTTTCAAATTGCTTGCACTGTATTTTTCCTTCTTGATGTTAGTCATTTGAATTGTTATACAATGCTTAATACTTGGAGGCCATTATTAGTAACAATTACTGTTGATACCCAGCTTATGTACTGTCCAAGTCTTCTTCAGTAGATTCTTGGGAAACATAGGTATCCAGCGATTTCCAGGGCTCTTGTGTGCTGTTGGAGATCCTCTAGACCTGTGCTGTTCAACATGGTAGCCACTAGCTGCATGTGACTGTTTAAAGTTAAATTAATTAAAGTTAAACAAAATTTAGAATATAACTGCTCAGTTGTACTCCTCAGTTGTACTCCTCAGTGGTATCTACCACTTTGGACGGCACAGACATAGGGCAGTTACATCCAGTGGCACTACTCTAAATGTTGGCTAATTGTGTATTCCCTGTGAACCAAGAATCATTTTTACATTTCTAAAGAATTATAAAAATAAAACAAAAACTGGAAGAGTATGAGACAGAGACTGAATGTGGCCCACAGAAGCTAACATATTAACTGTCTAGCCTTTTACATGAAAAGTTTGCTGACATTTGAACCCGTGTCCACTTCTCTTGATAATATTTCAGTTTTCTGATCAAGTTAAATTAGGAATTTCCCTAAGCCACCAGATGATTGTGAATCTATTAAGCAAATTAGGCAAGTTTGGAACAGATTTCTTATTACAGACAGAATACAAGTGAGGTGAGATTCGAAGAAGGTAAAATTCTTTGTACTATAAATGACCGACTTGCAACAAACAGCTTTGTGAATAATACCTACAGTGTAACAGAACATCATTCTGATATTATACACTATTTTGTGTCTTTCAAGTACTGTGTTATCTTACTCTGAAAGAAATGGAATGAATATGAATACATTTCAGCAGATGTGTTTGACCTTTCAACAAAGAATTTACCATGAATATTTTTAACTATTCAATTTATCTTTGACTGTCAAATTATTTCAGTCAATTTCTCCCAGGAAAAATGAAGCAAAAAGATGTTTCCGCTGGGTTTTTCTCAACATCTGAGAGAATCTTCCTTTGTGAAATGTCGCTCTAACAATGTCTCATTAAATATAAAGCTTATGAAATCTGCCTGTAAAATGAGCATCTGGCATTTCTGTGGTAAATTAGAGTCAACTTGTTGCTTTCAGGGTAGGACACTCATGGAGGAACTTTATGATTAAATTTATGAAACCCCCCCCCAGATTTCTTCTCGATGCGAAATCATCTCAAAGTCTTCTTGCTCTTCCAATTCTTCCCTGTCACTTTTATGTGTGCCCGCCAAACCTTTATCACCTGCCTGGGTCCTGCCCTGGTGGATCCAGGGAATTCGAAGGGGAGATGGCGTGGCGAGGAAAAACTTATTTATTTAGAAATATAAAAGAAATTAAGAAGAAATAGTATAGTAGGAAAATTCAGTGCAGAAAAGATGCTAAATAACTTGGTTTATGGGGAAAGCCAATAAAACTTCAGGACAAGAAGTTTGCACCATCTACGCTAGGCCACCAGCGTCCTTTTGAATAGTGGAGAGTGTCCTGCCTTGGGCTCGCTCTCTCATTGATCTTAGAAGCTGGGGCAAGTAAGTAGACTTGGCGAGCCTCCTTGCTCCAGAGGGAAATTCAGCCTGAAAAAGAGAGAAGGAGAATAGACCACATGGGGGAAACCAGTCTTTCCAGTGACTGGCCCATCCTCTGTTGTCCAGAAGGGCCTTTTATACCTTTTTTGTACATAGAGATCAATAGATAATATAAAATTATGCAGCATCAGCAGCCCTGACTTTTATTGAGACCAGGCTTTCTCTCTGCATACCTAGTTGTATACATAAGTCTTAGGTGATTTGCATCATCTTCTGGCCAAAAGGCCAATTAACATGTTATGGCCCTTTTCTGATAAGGGTTTGTCAACGAGAGGACTTATTTGCCTTAACAGTGTTGTTCTTCCCAAAGTCTGGTGCCACCCTCAGAAAGCACTAAATAAAGTTACATTCTTACATAGCAAGGATACAACAATTTATAACAAGGAAAAAGGAGTACAGTGATTTATAACAAAGAGAAAATTAATTAGCTCAAAAGTCTAGTATTGCTAACATAAAAACTACTATATTCCTGTTTCTGCATCCCGATTACATTGATTGATATCCTCTCAGGTGCCTAAAAGATAAAGAATATGGAGGCCTGGTAGCAAACGTTAACTCAACAAACTCTTCACCAAACTAATTCTTAACTCTAAAAGGCTCTATATCTTTCAGATGTTTTGAGCTTCATGCCTCTCACAGTTGGGGGCTGTAAACAATCCACAAATTGTAAAGCAGAACAGTCAGATAGGTTAGAAAGCCATCAAAGGGGCTTTAAGCCGAGACATTCTTTTTATATGCAGGAGACTGTTAACTGGAGCTCTGAATTAACTCTTTCCAGAGAAAAGGTGGTAATGTCAGAAGAGTATAGTATAGCAGAGAGTAAACAGAGAGATTTTGGTTTCGGGTAGATGCTCAGACAGAGGACCCCTTGAGACCTAACTCGCCTTGCCCATCAGGCCTCTCCACATGACCTTGTCGTGGGTGGGATCTCCCGTGCTGGCTCCCGGCAACCACCCTCTTGTCTTGTCAGCATTGATGCTATCCTCTAGATTACCTGTGACAGTAATCTCCTTGAAGTCATACACTGCCATCTTTCATAAGGCACACAAATAAACATTTACCCTTTTGGATCACCCAGTCTCCAGTAAGAGATTCCATGATATTTCTTACATAATCAAGGGTGTACCTCTTCTAAAGCTGGAAGTTACTAAATTTGAAATCTTTGTTCACAGCACTTTATGATGCCAGTGAAAGTATAGCAAAGTCATATACCTTGAGCTTGTATTTTATACTCCACTTGAAAAGTCAGAAGCATTAAGTGCAAGGAGCATCACCTTGACTTAGAGTTGCAAACTGTAGTCATTAAGGACAACCTTGCACATTGTCCATGATGGGGAGAACTGAAATTCCAGCTTTTTAGGAATTAGATACTTCTCTGTTTCTGGCATAAAGTATTTATAAAACCAGTCCAAAAAAACATTGCCTTGTATCTGAGGTTTTTTTATTAGCATATCAGTATTTGGAAGGGAGTTCTTTTTATGTCTGGAGCCTCTCAGATTAATAGGGCAAACATAATTTTTCCATAAAGTCTGCACAGTTACCACCCAGTAGATAAGTCAGCCTGGTCTTACACTCTAAACTCTATAAGGGTATGTGAGCATCTGAGTTTTTCACCACTCAGTTCCCCACACTTACATAATTTGGACATGACAAATATCTAATTGTCTAATAGGAGCTTACCTTTTCTCTGTCATGATTTATGTTTATAAAGACATTTTCTTTTACTATAAGTCAATTTTATCTATGTTCAACAATTTCTTGTTATGACTTACTAATCCTTCCTATTTATGAACGCTTTACATTTCTCCTAAATCACATTGTGATCATGAGTTCCATTTTCCAGTATTATTCTCAGTGCCTTATCAGCTTTCATTAAAGTTCTTTTTTCCTCTCTCTGTGTACTGAAGAATGTTTTAATAAAAGCTGGTGGACTTTCTGTTAACATTACTATACGCCTCTGGATATGTGATGGAACTATTCATTTCACAGATCTGAGCCAGCCCCAAGAGAAGTATTGCTTTATTCCAAATTTGTGGAAGCTTTTAGTCCTTTCTAGTTTCCAATAATGTTGCTTTTATTATGTGAACGAGTACCACTAGGGAATGTCAATGTCATGGTAAGATGCAAGTGGTGAGTGGACTGCTAGGCTCACTCACTAGCTGAATGACTTTGCTCCTTCAGTGTGTTGAGAGTAGTTCCTCAACAAAATTACAAGTAAACACCAGTGTTATATTGACTTTAATGCTTTCATGGTTGAAATGTCACAGGTAATAAAAGACTTGAATTTAGATACTACAACTCATACATTTATGAGTTGTTCAGAATAACTTGTTTTCCTCTTTAAATATAAAGTATAGAAAAATTCAGAGTTTTTTTTGTAATGGCATTATTTAGCCTTGTGTTTAAGGTAGCAGTCTCTTTCTCTCTGGAATTTTTGTGGCACTGTTTAGAAGGAAATAAATGGGTTTTCGCCACAGATGAAATCTAATGATTATTTTCTTTAGTTAAGAATTCTACCATTAGAAATTATATTGGATTCTGTTTTCATTGTTCAGCACCATTGTGTAAATTGAGTCTATGCCAGTATAGGTTGTTCCCACCTACATTAGCTTTGGTGTTAGGTGAGTATAAACAGAGGAGATTCCGTTATATTCCAGTTTGCATGGTTAACCTTGGGAGGATTATGGATCCTTCCATACAGGAACTACCTCGTACTTTATTTAGGTCAAGAATGAAGCTGGTTTTGCAGAAATTAACAAGTAAATCTTAAAATTCACATGGAAATACAAGAGACCCAGAAGAGCTAAATAATCTTGAAAAAGAACAAAAGTGAAGTCTCACACTTCTCTGTCTCAAAACTTAGTACAGAACTACAAATAATCAAGAGGTATAGTACTGGCATAAGGTTAGCTCTATTGATCACTGGAATAGAACTGAAAGTCCAGAAATAAATCCTCACATTTATAGTCAGTTTTTGACAAGGGTGCCAGATCATTCAGTGGGGAAAACTACATGATCTCTTTAACAAATGGTGCTGGGAAAATGGGATATCCACATGCAAAAACCCTAAATTAAACCCCCTACCTTATACCATATACAGATGTTAATTAAAAAATGGTTTATGGATCTAAACTATAAGAGCTAAAACTATAAGAGCTAAAACTATAATACTCTTAAAAGAAAACATAGGCATAAATCTTTATTACCTTAGACTAGGCAGTGTTTCTTAGATATGATACCAAAAGCATAAACAGAAAAAGAAAATAATAAATTGGAGTTTTATGTTTCAAAGATACCATCAAGAAAGTAAAAAGACAGCCCACAGAATGAGAGAAGACTTTTGCAAATCATTTCTGTATTGTTTGATATCCAGAATGTACAAAGACTTCTTACAGCACAACAATAAAAGACAGTCCCATTTTTAAAGTGGGCAAAGGATTTAATCGACATTTCTCCAAAGAAGATACACAGGTGGCCAATAAACAGATGCAAACATGCTAAACATCATTAATCATTAGGGAAATGCAAATCACAACCATGAGATACTACTTCATACCCACTAAGATGACTATAATAAAAAGATGGACAGTAACACGTATTGGTGAGGATGTGGAAAAATTGGAACCCTTTTGCATTGTTGGTGAGACTGTAAAAATTGTTCAGCCATTATGGAAAACAGTATGGTAGTTCCTAAAGAAAAAAAAAATAGAATTAACTGCATGACCCAGCAATTCCAGTTCTGGGCAAATACCCCAAAGAATTGAAAGCAAGTACTGGAAGAGATATTTGTACATACATGTTCATAGCAGCGTTATTTGTAATTGCCAAAAGTTGGGAACAACTTGAGTGTCTATTGATGGATGAATGGATAAACAAAATGTGGTGTATTCATAGAGTGGAATATTATTTAGCCTTTAAAAAGAAGGAACTTTTGATACATACTACAACACAGATGAGCTTGAGGACATGCTAAGTGAGATAAGTGAGTCACAAAAAGAAAAATATGTGCGATTCTACTTATATAAGGTGCCCACTTATATGAAAACATAACATAAACTGCTTTCAAGATGCTGATTAGTCTGATTAGGATGGCAAGACAAATCTGTACAAGAGAGCATGTAGTAAGTGCCACTTTCATACCACAGGAGTTCATTGAAGTGAGAGATCATAGTGGCCTGGAGGTGGTTGGGTAGAGTCTTGTTTAGAAAGTGACAGAGTAGTCAGATTCATAGAAACAGAAAGTAGAACTGTGGTTGCCAGGAGCTGGGGGAGGGGAGAATGGGAGGTTATTATTTAGATGGGGATTTAATTAAATGTAATTTATTCAGTTTTACTCAAAAAAGGTCTGGACACTGGTTGCACAACAACATGAATATACTTAATGCCACTGAAATGTAAAAATGGTTAGGATAGTAAAATGTATATTATTGGTATTTTACCACAATTTAAGGGGTGAATTTTATGGTATGTGGATTGTATATCAATTTTAAAATGAATTGTATGAGAAAAAGAAAACACAGAAATGAAACCAGTCGAGGAAGCCCAAAAGGATGTAAAGAAGTCCATTTCAGGCCTACTCCTAACTGAACGGTCTTTTTTGATGTGGTGTTGGTCCTTAAACAACACAGGTTCAAACTGTGTGAGTCTACTTATACCGTCAGTTAGTTTCAGTAAATACGTACTATAGTACTATATACCCTGTAAAGGCTTCCCGGGTGGCACTAGTGGTAAGGAACCCTCCTACCAAGGCAGGAGACTCAAGTGATGTGGGTTCGATAGCTGGGTCTGGAAGATCCCCTGGAAAAGGGAATGGCAACACACTCCAATATTCTTGCTTGGGAAATCCCATGGACAGAGGAACCTGGCGGGCTACAGTCCATGGAGTCACTAAAAAGAGCTGGACATGACTGAGGCACGCACACTGTATAGTACCACATAACCCATAGCTGGTTGAATGCAGATACAGAACTGCAGATGCTGGTGGCCAGATGTGAAGTTATACACAGATTTTTGACCCTAACCCTTACATTGTTCAAAGGTCAGCTGCATCTCGATTTTGTATTCCACTTTCTTCAATTCATCAATGAATCTGGCCTCTACTCTTCCCTTCAATCTTTCCCAAAGTAGGTTTGAAATAGCCTGATCATCCTTGATATTTATTTTAATCTATTTCTTAGGATTTAGATATTATCGTAATAAATAAACTGTGACCAGCTGTGAAAAACAGTGTTCTCGAGTTTGGTTGTCAAAAACAAAGCATAAACTCCTCTCAAGGTGCTTGTAATCTGATTAGGATGGCAAGGCAAATGTGTACAAGAGAGCATACACTAAGTGCCACTTGACTACCACAGGAATTCAAAAATGAGAGATCATAGGGGGCTGAAGGTGGTTGGGTAGAGTCTTTTTAAAATAATGACATTTAAACTGGAGTGAAAGAAACACTGTATGTCATCTTTGGCAAATTGGTTTCCATCTCACTGTGAGATTTCATGTGAAATGTAGCGTTCCATGCAGCAGTTACTGTTTGATTAACCTACACAGATCCTTCATTCTCATATCATTTCCCTTGCTTGCAGTATGCTGGTATAGTAAAAAGGCATCAAGGACAGGGCAGCCTGGAGTGCTGCAGTCCACTGGGTCGCAAAGAGTCAGACGCGACTTAGCAACTCAACAACAAAATATTTGCCTTATTTGTCTAGTAGTCAAACAGTTAGGGAGGCAGAATAACCTTACATTATAATTTGGCCACCAAACCATGTAGCAGTCTCTCCGGGTTTACCCCGTTAAGCCTGTGAAGTGGGAACAAAAAGAGATAGGTAAGTAGTCACCATCAAGCATTTCTGGAGTGAGCTGAGTTTGACCTGTACCTAAGCGATGATTTTGATTATTTCTACTTTCTATGCTGAATGGATTTACTACCCATCTGAGTCTCAAAGATCCTTAATTAAAAAAAAAAAATACTGATTTTTTTCCTTTTTTAAAAAGTCTACATATTAAATGTTAACCTCCTCGTGACATGCAGTGATTAATTCTGAATTTTCATTAGGCACAGCTCATTGTTGAAGCCCTGAAGCAGTTGGTTACTATTGCAGCTAATTCTTATTTAAATAAACAAACAGGAGTCCTTCAAAAAGATTAGCCAGAACAGTTTTAAAAATTCACAGGAACACTGATGTGCATTGGCTCTGGTTTGGCAGACTGTGACCCAGGGCTGGGCAGTGTTTTATTACCCTCAGCTACATAAGGACGCATCCTTATAGCACCTCTTTTGTAGCAGATATTTTTATAACTCTACAAAATGATTAGACTGACATAGAGCAATTCTCTAAATTCATAGGTATTAAAATATTCTGGCAGCTGTCTCCTTTTTGCCTTTAAGTTGAGACATCATGATGAGATAAGACTGCACCAGGACTGATCGGTACATGAATGAAGTTAGGCTTGGGATTCTTATATTATAGACAAGTTTTTGTCACGATAAATAGGGGAAATCTTGGAGGAGGCATTCCCATTATAGTAATTCCAATTCAATTCCAGTAATATTGTTAGTTTTTTTTTCGTTGTTCTTCTTTTATTTTCTGAAACCTCTTTACTTCAAAATGCATTCCGTATAATCTGATAGGAAGGAAAAATGTCTAAATTCTAACTAAGACAACTTAGCTTGTGCTCAGAAACATACAGTATCTTTATCTGGGAGTTTGAGGTTATTGATCAGAGTTCAGAGAGTGTTTAAGAGAACCTGGATGGGAGAAACCTGATAAATTGGTATTGGGGTACAGTTACATGGGAGACAGACTCTTCTGTTCTCAAAATAGGCTTCTAGGGATCCTGAACTATAGGTTATAGTCTTCCATGGGAAACTGAGAGTCTGGGAAGGTCTCAGATTATGAGTTCAGAAACTCTGACCTCCCTTCCCCAAAGTACTCTCTACTTGCTTCCAAGTGTCTCAGATTCTTCTAAATGGGGACAGTTTACAATTGAAAGATTGGCTGAGAAATGTATGAGACTTTAAATGGCATGTGATTTTTGGTACAACATTTTGGAAAGCTGTTAGGCAGTGTCCACTAAGGCTGATTATACTTAATAGCCTATAACTTAATAATTCCAGTGCTAGATATATATCCCAGAAATTGTATAACAAAAGATGCATATGAAAATACTCGAATGAGTCATATTAGACCCAAACTAGAACAGTCCAAAAATTCTGTGACGATAGAATCAGTAGATAAATTAGGGCATGTTTCTAGGATACTATGTGCTGTGTGTGCTTTAGTCGCTCAGTTGTGTCTGACTCTTTGTGACACGATGGACTGTAGCCCATCAGGCTCCTCTGTCCATGGGGATTCTCCAGGCAAGAATACTGGAGTGGGTTGCCATACCTTCCTCCAGGGGATCTTTCCAACCCAGGGATAGAACCCAGGTCTCCCACATTGCAGGCTGATTCTTTTATCATCTGAGCCACTGGGGAAGCCCAAGAATACTGGAGTGGGTAGCCTATCCCTTTTCCTGGGGATCTTCCTGACCCAGGAATCGAACTGGAATCTCCTGCATTTCAGGCAGATTCTTTACCAGTCGAGCTACCCCAGAAGCCCTGTAGAATACTACACAGCTTTGAAAATGAACAAACTATCACTATATGAAGCAACATGAATGAGTCTCAGAAACTTCAGTTCAGTTCAGTCACTCAGTTGTGTCTGACTCTTTGCGGCCCCATGAACCACAGCACGCCAGGCCTCCCTGTCCATCACCAACTCCTGGAGTCTACTCAAACTCATGTCCATTTGAGTTGGTGATGCCATGCAGCCATCTCATCCTCTGCTGTCCCTTTCTCCTTCTGCCTTCAATCTTTTCTAGCATCAGGGTCTTTTCAAATGAGTCAACTGTTCACATCAAGTGACCAAAGTATTGGAGTTTCAGCTTCAGCATCAATCCTTCCAATGAATACTCAGGACTGATCTCCTCTAGGATGGACTGATTGGATCTCCTTGCAGTCCAAGGGACTCTCAAGAGTCTCCTCCAACACCACAGTTCAAAAGCATCAATTCTTCAGCGCTCAGCTTTCTTTATAGTCCACCTCTCACATCCATACATGACTACTGGAAAAACCATAGCCTTGACTAGACGGACCTTTGTTGGCAAAGTAATGTCTCTGCTTTTAATACACTGTCTAGGTTGGTGGTCATAACTTTCCTTCCAAGGAGTAAGTGTCTTAATTTCATGGCTGCAGTCACCATCTGCAATGATTTTGGAGCCCCCAAAAGTAAAATCAGCCAGTTTTCACTGTTTCCCCATTTATTTGCCATGAAGTGATGGGACCGGATGCCATGATCTTCATTTTCTGAATGTTGAGCTTTAAGCCAACTTTTTCACTCTCCTCTTTCACTTTCAAGAGACTCTTTAAATCTTCTTTACTTTCCTCCATAAAGGTGGTGTCATCTGCATATCTGAGGTTATTGATATTTCTCCTGGCAATCTTGATTCCAGCTTGTGCTTCATCCAGTCCAGCATTTCGCATGACTCTGCATATAAGTTAAATAAGCAGGGTGACAATATACAGCCTCGATCTACTCTTTTCCCTATTTGGAACCAGTCTGTTGTTCCATGTCCAGTTCTAACTGTTGCTTCCTGCCTGACTTGCATACAGATTTCTCAAGAGGCAGGTCAGGTGGTCTGGTATGCCCATCTCTTTCAGAATTTTCCACAGTTTATTGTGACCCACACAATCAAAGGCTTTGGCATAGTCAATAAAGCAGATGTTTTTCTGGAACTCTCTTGCTTTTTTGATGATCCAGTGATTGTTGGCAGTTTGATCTCTGGTTCCTCTACCTTTTCTAAAACCAGCTTGAACATCTGGAAGTTCACAGTTCACATATTGCTGAAGTCTTGCCTGGAGAATTTTGAGCATGATGAGTGTGGTAGTTTGAGCATTCTTTGGCATCAGAAACTTAACCTTTAGTAAATAAAACTTGACACAAAACAATATATATTATACCATATCATTTATATAAAGTTCAAAAACAAGCAAAGATAATCAATGGCGATATAAAGAAAAATAATGGTTGCATTTGGGTTATAGTGGTGGCTGGAATAGGCATGAGGAGAGAGTCTTCTGGGCTGCTGGCAGTAGTTCTCTATATATTCATAGATGTATGTGGTTCCTACATAGATGTGTTCATTTTATGAAATTCCTCGTATGTATTCTTAAGATTTGTTCTTTTTTCTATGTGTATTATATGTTATGCTTAAATTTTCTTAATTTAAAATTAGTGAGAAAGATAAAAATTGAAACTAATTCACTCAAGTCTTATTGCCAGTCTATCCTTAAATGGAAATGATAACTCTCACATCCATATGGTTTCATATGGGAAGCTCATGAAAGAGTATCAAGCGTTAATAGTTTTCCAGTCAGGTAGGAAAGAGGATGTTGAAGAGGAAGGGAACCAACCCCCCAGATTTCAAAGTATTGCTTAGAGCAGGCCTTATATATTGGATGAGAGTAATAGGAATTGTTTCCTGGGGCATCTTTGTCAGAGTAGCTGTGAATGTATACAACTTTTTATGCCTTAAAAGTTTACTTCAAACATAAACATCCTTAGTATTAAAATTTTTGGTCCCAGTGAGCCATTAAATTAGGTATCACTGTAATAGAGAATGGTGATGAATGTGGTTCAGTAGATGGCAGTGTTCCCTTTAAAGTTTTTAGTTAAAATGTAGGTACATAGGGGATAACTCTTGAAAACTTTTATAGTAGGATTGATAAAGGGTCACATGTTGGGACAAACATCAGAAAGAACGTTTTAATATTTGTTCTGTATGTGTTTCATGTATTACTATTTTGAATGAACCAACAACATTTAGAGTCCATAAATCTAGAAGACATATTTTCCCACCTAAAGCACTAGAATGATAGTTTACAATAAGATGTTGCTTAATATACTAATTCTTTTTGGGGGTAATAATGGACAGAGTATTCAGGAAGGATTTGAGCCTGTCTTTGTTCTGTCTTATATTTGGAAATGCATATATGTCAGGAGTGAGATAACATACTGCTTTGGACAGAGATGTCAGTGAAATTTATTGGTGAGGAAATTAGGTTGTACATGAGCATAAATTAAAAGAAAAATTAAAGTGATTGACCAATCTGTGTTGATAATTTAATACAAATAGAATGCTATTTGAGTAGTTCTTTTTTTTATTTTGAAATTTCCTTAACATTGTAGTGCCTGAAGAAAGCGTCGGGGTTTAGGAAATCTTGTGACATTACAGGGGGTTTTGTTGTAAGGAATTTGACATGGGTTAGAGTAATATGCCAGAGAAGTCAGTTATCTGCCAGAGGACAAAACATGCCTGTGGTGTAGAATGGGAGACCATTTGGAGTCAGAAGTATTCAAGTCTTGGCTTTGCTTATATTATCTATTGACCTTGAGTGAATCACTTACCTGCCTAATTTTTCCTTTTTCTCATCCATGCCATATAGGTAATAAATAGTTGCTTTGTCTTCCATATAGGTTGTTAAGTAGGTCAAGTAGGAGCATTGACTTTTCAGGAGTGCTGTATTAATGGATTCAGCAGATGGGTTGTTTTTAGATTCTTCAATTAACTTTTTGTTTTCTCAGGTTTTCTGCCTAGAGTCATCAGGTACCTACTGAGAAACACTGATAATTACAGTTTCAAGGGTATATGAATACCTAATACTGATACTGTGCTAAATGCTTTAAATGCATAGTTTCCAAAGCCTGACAACTGGACTTGAGTAGTTGGACCATGACCTCATTTTATAGTCCACAAATGTCTAGGATAGCCCAAGAGCTGTGACTCAAATTCTCTGACTCTGAGGCACTTCTTAGAAACATACCTGCCGTGATGCATTTTTTGCTTTTCTCCAAGTATGATAAAAGTCCGAGCCATACATAGTATTTTTATGTATTGGACAGTTGAAATAAAGACATTGGACCTTTAAAGAAAATTTTATTATGTTTCACTTTAGAATTATTAACAGAATCCTATTGCATACAATTATTTATTTGAGAGTGGAGAGAGCTAGTGCTTTTGACTTGACCTTGTGTTTCATCTCTAGCCAAAGCACATGCAAGTCATTTCTTGATGGTTCAAACTCAAGGAGAGGAACATCAACTCAATCTGAAAAGTGTTAATATTGAATCGAGGGTATATTGATTTTCTTTACAAATAGTTCTCCTAATTATATTTTAGTTTAATATTACAACTGGTTTACCTTTTTCTTTTTTGTGTATTTGGGGGGGCGGGGGGAGTTTCCCATTGTAATTATAATAGTTATTAACATCTTGAATGGAGATGACATTTTCTGGAGAATGTGTTTAATAGCTAAATATATACTAAATATATTTTTGCTATTCCTGTCAAGTAGAAACAAATATATATGAAAAATTTAAATTTATGAATGTGTTTATATTTCAAAGATATTATTAAGGAAAAATGATCTTTTAAAATTTTCTCTTATAAAAATATAAAAGTTACTTATTTTTGGCCACTTTCTAATTTAGTTTATAAGTTGCCAATTTCTGTTTTTTTAATTAATTTAAAAGTTTAGAGCAGTTTTAGATATGAAAATCGTAAAAGAGAGTTCCCATTAGCCCATACCTAGTTTCCCCTATTATGGTTATTGTGGTACATTTGTTACAAGTAATGAACTTTCTTTTTTCACTTTTCCCCATACTTTAATTCAGATTTCCCTAGTTTTCCCCTAATGTTTTTCTGTTCCAGGGTCTCCTCTAGGATGTCGTAATTACATTTCATCATATCTCTTCGTTGGTTCCTCTTTGCTATGACAGTTTCTCAGATTTTTTGTTGTTGATGACCGTGGCAGTTTTAAGGAATACTGGTCACGTACCTTGTAGAATGTCTGTCAGTCGGAATTTGATATTGTTCTCATGATTATGGTTTGCCTTTCACTTCATAGAGCAGATTATGTGGGGAGGTTGCTCTTAATCATAGTGAACTGTGTGAAGAAAGCAGAGCAGGATTTGAAAATATTGGCTGTGGATAACCCATAGAAAGATAGCATTAACAGCCTTCTTCATTGGCATTGAAACACTGGCTACATTTTTTACATTTTTAAATTTTTTAAAATTATTTTTCAGAAGAAACAGTCCTATAATTCTATCAGAAAACAAGAGTCTAGTTTATATGATCTGCTCATGTCCCATAAACTGTCCTTTTTTTTTTTAATTTATTTATTTATTTATTTTTAAATTTAACTTTACAATACTCTATTGGGTTTGCCATACATCGACACGAATCCACCACAGGTGCACACAAGCTCCCAATCCCGAAAAACTGTCCTTTCTAATTGCACCGATTGGGGCAGTTAGCATGGGTTTTAATGCTACTCGTAAGAGCTTTATTTAATCTGTTTTGGCCTTTTAATTAGTAATGGGCAATTTTGTATGAATTGCTAATTGATTAGAATTGTGGAAATTACACACAAAGCTGTTTTGTCACTGCAGCCTAGAACAGTACAAAATTAAAATAGGATCTGGTTTAGCTACTAATCCAAAAGGAATGCTCAAGAAGTAGTATTTTAGTGGCTTTGGTTTGTAGTCCAGTCTGGTGTTGGTTTTAACTCTGAGAAGAAGGATTGTCTTTTAGCTCACTGAGGTCCTCAGTTCTACTCCATTAAGGGCCATTTTTCTGCCAATCAACAAGCAACGTCCCAGGGATTGATTTTTGTTATGGTGGATTGTAATGGCTGCCTAGTGACAACATTTCCAACTCTTTTATGTAAACAGAAAGCAATCAAATAAGTACTAATCCAAGGATTATGTGGATCCAAATCCCATGGCCAAGAGAAGAGTCTCTGCATGTACGTCCCTGGCTCTTTGCCTTCTGGTGGCCAGCGGCCGTGGTCCTGAAGGCATTGCTCGTGCTGCTTGTAAGACTGCAGTGTGCTAAGATCACAGCGCTCCTACAGCTCCTGAATGGAATTCAAAAAGACACTTACATTTCCATAAATAAATTAGGAATTCAGTGGTTTCTTCGGGCTAATCAGGGCAGGCTGATAAACCTTGCTTGCTGTTTAATAAATGAATTGTGACTGATTACCTATTAATATGGACGCCTCAGGAATTCACCCAGGGGGAAGCAGAGCAGTGAAATAGAGAGGGGCATGGCCCCTTGGGAAATCAGGGCTTCATGTTTGCAGCTTAAATATCTCTGTGAAGTATCAATAAGGAGGTAATTGAATTTTGAACACAAACATGAGTGCCGGATGGATGAAAGGGGGAGGGGGATCTGAGCATCTCTTTTCTGCCCCTTCATTCTCCCCTCCCCTTTTCCTTAGAGACCACTCTAGTGAAGATAGATGCTAAATCCATTAAATAAAGATTAGACTCTGTCGTAGTAGAAAATGGCAGCTTAGCTAGATCCCTGGGCAAATTGGGGCCTTTTGCGATACAGAAAATTAAAATATACATTTTTAACAAGGCTGCCCTCTTCCTAGCAATAATGCCAGGCTAGCTTGAGGCGCTGGTGCCTCCTTCAGATTGGCTTTTGTTTGGGCAGATCACTTTCTCTTGTATTAATGCCAGTCTTTTCTGTATTCCTAGAGCAGAAGGGGCTGGGTTTATTTATTTATTTTTAAAGCTTCAGTTGAGGCTTTTCCTCTAGCCTCCTGCTTGCTTGTAATCAGAGGAATGGGAAGGAGATTAGTGTCCCGTGAATTGACGGTAGATAAATGTTCCCTCCCCTTAACTGGTGGGTCCAGAAGAGCCCAGTCGCTTGTATCTCAGGGATGATTGGAGACTGTACAGACAAGCAAAAAAAAAAAAAAAGGCTTACAGACTGAAATAAACATTGATGTTTTAGATGCGATTTTACTTGGCTTTATTTCCTCCTCTAGATAAGGTTATTGATTTGCTTTGTCCTCCTATTTTAAGCCAGATAAAGTCATATTAATGTGAAAAAAGAAGAATTGGCATTATTTGGTTACAGATCATAATACTTACCCCATTTTGAGCAATAACAAAAAACAAACATTAAGCATTAAATACTGCTGTTTCTTTATGTGAATACCCAGGATTGCCTTTTTTGACTAACCCTTACTTATGTGTCAGTCTACAGTTCTGATAACCCTTTCTTAAGGCTTCAGTCAATCAGTCAACAACTATTAACTGAACATCTGTTAGGTGTGTGATCTTGTTAGTTGCCACGGTCAGTGGTGAAAAAGTATCCTCTACTATTGCAGATACTTCTTAAAAAACAAAGCCAGTTGTGTCATACTTCTACTTATTCTTTGTTCTTTGGCTCCTTGGGTCTTACAAGATAAAATTCACATTCCTCGAGCCTTCACAGAAAGACTCTGCTAACATCAACCTGGTTTTTCCAGTTTTATCTGGAAAACTACATATCCTTTAAGGCCATTTCATATCCCACTCTCTCCTTGTAATGTCTCCCTGTTCCCTCAGGCAGAGTTAATTTTTGTTATCACTCAGTGTGACTTCCATAACTCAGGATTTCCTATGGAAGAAAAAATGTGTAACTTCTTAGTCTCAGTAATTAAAGATTTTGTATACCATTTGCCATGTGGTTTTGCAAATGTTCCCAATTCTCTGTTTCAATTTCAGAGGTATCTTAATGATCAAATTTTCAATGATTTGTTCTTAAGACACTTCACCTTATAATTTAACTTAGTTTAGCAGCAATTTGTAATGGTAAAGAGGAAAGAAAATGTCTGTTTGCTGTTCTTATCATTGTTGTTGTTTAGTTGCTAATTCATGTCTGACTCTTTTGCAACCCCGTGGACTAGCCCACCAGGCTCTTCTGCCCAGGGGATTTCCTAGGCAAGAATACTGGAGTGGGTTGCCATTTCCTTCTCCAGGGGATCTTCTCGACTCAAGGATCAAACTTGCATCGTCTGTATTGGCAGGCGGATTCTTTACCACTGAGCCACCAGGGAAGCCTGTTTTTACCATTACTAAGCTTCAGTATTGGCATGACTGATGCTGAAGCTGAAGCTCTAATACTTTGGCCACCTGATGCTTGGAAAGATTGAGGGCAGAAGGAGAAGGGAGCTACAGAGGATGAGATGGTTGGATGACATCACCATCTCAATGGACATGAGTTTGAGCAAGCTCCGGGAGATGGTGAAGGATAGGGAAGCCTGGCGTGCCGCAGTCCATTGGGTCAGAAAGAGTCAGACATGACTTAGCTGCTGAACAACATCACCATCTCTAGAGAACAGAAATCAGACTTATTTAACCTGATTGCTACAGTTTACAGATGGCCCTTAATGATTTTGAATGCTATTCCTCAAAGCCAAATAGCACAAAGTTTCAGAATTTTTTAGTTCTTCGCACATTGGAAGTCATACTGATACTGTACCCAGATGGTTACAATCTTTGTCACCTTTGCTTCCTGCCAGTTTGCTTGGCCCCAGAGTTCCTTCCAACCTTTCTGACAACACAGGCTTGTTGGGCCATAGAAGTGAGCATTTAAAGGCTCTTCATTCCTGGTGGTTAGATCTCAACTATTTTAGGTTTTGAGACTTATTTAATATTAATAGATTAATGCAAATTAAGTGTATTTTCTCTTTGTACTAATACTTTTCAGTGTAGATTATATATTTTCATTTAATTATAAGAAATTTTTCTTTTTTTTGATCATGCTGCATGGCTTGCAGGATTTTAGTTCCCTGACCAGGGATTGATCCCATGCCCTTAACAGTGAAAGCATGAAGTCCTAACCACTGGTCTTCTAGGGAAGTCCCTGTAAGAATGATTTAATGCTAGGAATTCTGAGGTAAAACAGTTTCACCCGAATTATGCGTAAAATTTTCAAGTAAAGTAAAGAATATTATTGACTTTATGCCTTTAAGAGAAGACTATCTTGGTAACTCCCTTTCCTAAAGCTCTCTGGTGATCTTAGCATAATCTTCATTTAATAAATTATTTCTTTCCTCTATAATCAGCCCTCCATATCCCTGGGTTCCATATGTGCAGATTCAACCAACCACAGATTGAAAATATTAAAAAAAATTTTTTTCTAGGAAGTTCCAAAAAATAAAACTTGAATTTGCTGCACCTGTTTATATAGTATTTATATTGTAGTCACAACTATTTACATAACACTATACTGTATTAGATATTTATATCTAGAGATGACTTAAAGTATACAAGAGAATGTGCATAGGTTTTATGTAGATACTAAACCATTTTATATAAAAAGCTTGAGCATCCATGGATTTTGGTGTCCTAAGAGGGTCCTGGAACCAGTTCCTCAATGATACCCCTTGATGACCATACACAGCACAGTACCCTTAGAATTACCTGCAGTATAATGTTGCTACTTAGGCAGTTACTGATTTAAGCTTCTGTATGTATGTAGGCAATGCTCAAGTGTCTCTCTTGTTCAGGAAGATAATTTAGCAGTGCATTTTAACCTAAGAGTCCACGAATCTCCTGAAATTATAAACAAAATTGGATGTGTGTACTTATACATGTATATTTTTCTGCAGAAAGTATCCATGACTTTCACTAGATTTTTTTTAAAGGTCTCCATTATGGGTTGAATTGTGTTCCGCTAAAAAAGGTGCACCAGAGTCCCAAAACCTCTAGTATCTCAGTTCAGTTCAGATTACTCATTCAGTCATGTCCAACTCTTTGTGACCCCAGGGAATGTAGCACGCCAGGCTTCCCTGTCCGTCACCAACTCCCAGAGTCTGCTCAAACTCATATCCACTGAGTCAGTGATGCCATCCAACCATCTCATCCTCTGTTCAGTATCTCCAAGTATGAACTTGAACATAGGATCTTGACAGAGGTAATCAAGTTAAAATGAGATCCCTAGGGTAGGTCCTAATCCAGTTTGACTGGTGTCCTTATAAAGGGGGGAAATTTAAACAGAGACAGACATAGAGAGAGAGAAGATGATGTGAAGAAACACGGAGGTGACAGCC
Organism: Neotragus pygmaeus; assembly: GCA_006410875.1. NCBI lineage: Eukaryota > Metazoa > Chordata > Mammalia > Artiodactyla > Bovidae > Neotragus > Neotragus pygmaeus. The sequence continues at coordinate 1,266,907 of SJYV01012307.1, read as the reverse complement.
GTCTAAAAGCTAAGAAGAAAGGCCTGGAGCAGACCCTTTCCTCGCAGCCCTCTGAAGAAAGCTACCCTGCTGCCCCCTTGATCATGGATGTCCAGCCTTCAGAACTGTGAGACAGTAGTTAAGCCACTCTTTGTGTGGTAGTTAGTTACCACAGCCCCAGCAAACCAATATACTGTGAGTCAGGTTGCTTTTGTCTGCAAATTATAGAAAGCCCAATTACAATGGTTTAAAGGATAAAGGTGTTCTGTGTAACAAGAACTCCAGAGATGTGTCATTTTTATGGTTGGTTAGTTCACTGACTTACCATTAGCATGAGACCACTGTTCGTTCCATCTTTCTGCTGTGCCATCTTTGATGTGTTGGATTCCTTCTAAGTTTGGCTTCCATCATATTTACTAGATGGCTACTACAGTTTTTGACATCATATACCAACAATAGGGGCTTCCTAGGTGGTACTAGTGGTAAAGAACCTGTCTGCCAGTACAGGAGACATAGGAGACACTGGTTTGAATCCCTGGGTCTGCAAGATCGCCTAGAGGAGGGCATGGCAACCCACTCCAGTATTCTTGTCTAGAAAAATCCCATGGACAGAGGAGCTACTGTCCATGGGGTCATGAAGAACTGAACATGACTGAAGTGACTTAGCATGTACGTGCGCACCAACAATAATATCCTAAGGTAGAAAAGGGAATTATGTCCCTCTGGCCCCCAGTTTTCTTATCACTGAGAAACACCCCAGAAGCTCTGAAGGATATTTCCCCTCACATGCTGCTGAATGGCATTAGTCACATTTCTGTGCCTAAACGAATTTCTGTCAGGAGAAATGAGGCTATCACGATTGGTTTGGATGGACCAGTAATGGTTTAACCTTGGGGACTGGGAAGGGACCCAGTCTCCGCTAAGCACATGATCACCCTGTACCTGAATAAAACCAGGGTTTTAATAACAAAAATGGGGGAAAGGTTATGAGTAGACAGCTACATCTGCCAGTCTGTGACCCCCAAAAAGTTAAAAACCACTGGCTGGTTTTAAGACAGCTTCCTAAAGTGAGATACATAATCAGACTTAAACTCAGTTCAATTATCAGAGTACTGACCCATGTTTAAGAATTTCTAAGTTAATAGTAACTGAAAGGGCTGGGTTTTTTTTTTTCCCTTAATCATTCAGTATGATTATTTTGTACCTACTATGTAGATGTATTTTGCTGAGCACAGGGTTATAGAGAAGAACATTCTGATCCTGAGGTAATAGTTTATTAGAGAGCACTAGAGAAAGTTACTTATCTCAGATAGGATCAGAGAAAGTAATCCTAAGTAGTCTTTAAGGACGGGCAGGGAATAGGTGGGGGTGAGGGTGGTGATTGCTGCCTAGAATGGGTAAGGAGTAGTCAGGGCCTAAGCAACAGTAAATGCAAAGGCCTGAGGTATGCCATGTTTGGTGCACAGCTGAGTAAAACAGGAGATAAAGACAGACCACTGGGCTACCAGGGAAGTCGTTCTGTGTATTTGTAAATGTACAAATCCATGTATAAAAGAAGTTCTGGTATTCTTAACTGCTGGATGATAATAGCTGTGCGAAGGACTGTTTATAGATCCAAACACTCTTCTCTCTCTGAGTTTATAACCTCTATAGAAGGAAAGGAATTAAGTCCCCCAAGGTGGCTGCTGTTGTTAACCCAGATAAAAATCTTTGTTTCTTCACTGTTAACTTCATATAGCCCATATGCATATGGAAGTCTTGAGATCACTAGGTGAATTTATTTTTTATATACTTTAGACCATACTGATTTTTACAAATCCCTTCTAGTCTGCTAAGTATTAATTAACTTACTCTTCACTTTCCCAAGCACTAATGGAAATACTGGATTATAACCAATCTAATACTCTCCAGACATTCTACCAGGCACTTTCCTCAATGTGATTTAAAGCAGTTTATAATCACTCCTTGCGGTCTTGAGGCCAGTTTTCAATTCATGAGACTCATATATCCTGGCTAGTTTTAATTAATTTTGCAAGGAAGATGCCAGGAGAAGCAGTATTAAATGCTTTCTTATAATCAGGTTCTTTCATCTATTGGGTTCTTGTCAGCCACTAATCTTGTAATTTTATCACAGCAAAATCCAAAAGTTTTTCTGCAATAGTTTGTTCTTTACTCTTGCTCTTCAGTGCTTGGTACTCATGGTTTGGGGAACCTTATATTTATGGTCTTGCTCAGAATTGATGTTGGGGAATGTCTCTAGATTTGTAACAGTAATTCCTAGAATTCATTTTTTAACATTAGGATTTGAGAATCAGCTTTACTTGGCATCATATGTATTCTGTTTATTTGGTCTTTTGGGGTAATTGTATCAGCCAGAATCTAGTCAGGCGTAATTTGAATAGGGAAATTTTTAAGTAAAGAATTATTAACTAGTTGAAAAGTAGTTCACTTAAAGGGGTAAAAGAAGACTGTAAGGTGGGCAAGAAAGCTCCTACTCTACCTCCTTCGCCCTCTCATCCCAGCTGCAAGGATAGTGAACATAGAAGAACTTAGAGAGTTGTCCTCAAGGCAGAGATTCAGCCCTCTGAGGAAAGGACCTTCTGCCTACTGCCAGAGGGTACCCTGCGGGTGAATGCAGAAGCAGCTGCCTAGGAGGTGGTGAAGAATCTTAGCTTGGGGGCACTGAACGGACGGCAGCCATTGGCAAGATGAATATTTCTGGGACACCCCCCGCCTCCATGCCAACCTGCTTGTCCTGCACAGAAAAACCACACATTACAAGAAGGACGCGGCTTCCCTGGTGGCGCTAGTCATAAAGAATCTGCCTGCCAGTGCACAAAATGCATGAGGCACGGGTTCGATCCTTGGATCGGGAAGATCCCTTGGAGTAGGAAGTGGCACTCTGCCCCAGTATTCTTGCTTGGAAAACTCTATGGACAGAGAAGCCCAGCAGACTGCAGTTCATGGGGCTGCAAAGAGTCGCACAAGACTGAGTGACTGAGCACAATGAGGAAGAAAAGTTCCTTCTTGCAGTCTCTCACCTCTCTGTTGGCAAGCTGAATGTCAAACCACCTGACAGGAAGCATGTAGCCTGCTACAGAGTCCAGCACCAGTATTACAAAGCAGGACAAAGAAGGGGAGTTAGGAGCCTAGAGGCAGTAGTGAATAGCTGGCATGGAGAGTGAAAGCTTTGTGGAGAGTTAAATCTAACAAACTAAATGATTTCATTTTGCCTCAAGAATAGTTTTTGTGTTGTTCAGTTCAGTTCAGTCGCTCAGTCATGTCCGACTCTTTGCGACCCCATGAATCGCAGCACGCGGGGCCTCCCTGTTTATCACCAACTCTTGGAGTTCACTCAGACTCATGTCCATCGAGTCGGTGATGCCATCCAGCCATCTCATCCTCTGTCATCCCCTTCTCCTCCTGCCCCCAATCCCTCCCAGCATCAGCATCTTTTCCAATGAGTCAACTCTTCACCTGAGATGGCCAAAGTATGGAGTTTCAGCTTTAGCATCAGTCCTTCCAATGAATACCCAGGACTGATTTCCTTTAGAATAGACTGGTTGGATCTCCTTGCAGTCCAAGGGACCCTAAGAGTCTTCTCCAACACCACAGTTCATAGATATTAATTTCTCTCCAAGTAGAGTACACGTGTAATTTTTGCAGTTGGCTGGGTAGCACTTACCACCTAGACAGTGCCATGTGAGCCAATGATTGACCTAGCTATAAATGTCCTGTTGACTACCTTTTACAAAGGGGTTTAATAAATATCAATAGGTTTTAACAAACTTTCCCCCTCAAAAGAATCTGATAGTAATTGGAAGACAAGTCATGAATGTGAATAGAAGATAACTTTTAACCTTTTAACCACTTTGAATTTTCCTAATTTCTTTTATGACTATCTTCTAATCATTTCATTTTTCTTGAGTTGTAATTCTCTCCCAGTTGTTTTTAGCCACATTGAGCCTTCCTGTTCTTGACTTCCTTTAGCAACCAATTATTATTGATGCTTGTTGTCCCAGCTGAATTGTAAGAGCCTTGCTGTCTGGGACCATACTTTATGTCGCTTTTGTATATTACAAACCAGTAGTATCCAAAAGCCTGTTGAAAAGATGGAATCTTTTATTTACAAATGAGAAACAGAAACATAGCCGTCAAATGGATACTTCCCCATTTAGTCTTCATTGCTACTTTTTCAGGAGCTATCCTTGCTCTTTGGAAAGACTATAACTAACACTAGGAATGTAAAGACAGAACCAAGGTAGGAGTGGGGAGCTTGACAAAACAGTTGGAATCATGGAGAAAACTGGAAGTATCTATAGTGGAAAATAAATTTGGAAAGAGTGCTTCTAGGGTAATGATGGTTTTAATGCATACATTTGTTGTCCTTCCCAAACCCTCCAAAAAAAAAGATGTAATCCCATAAAGAGAATAGAGGTCAACAACAGCAAAATTTGGGGAGCTGGTAGGCATGTGAACCTAGGAGACCTAAAAAAAAATTCTGAAGTGAGAAAAGCCAGAAATGAAGCCAGTCTACACTTCACAATATTCCAGGGGGCTAAAGATTGGTACCAGGTGGAGAGAGGGATAGTTCAAATAGGGCGATTAATTAAAGTCTGTTTAAGAAGGAGTCCGATGCCTATGTCGCCTGCTTTATTCTACCCCACAGCAGATAAAAGCTTTATTTTCTAGAGATGATAAAACAAAGTGGTTCCTCAACTAGAACCAACCAAGGATGGAGGTTCTGTAGTGAACTATGCCCAATGTAGGCTGAGGTTCCTCCCTCCCTCCACAGCCAGGCTTTCACCCTTCAGTCTGAAGGTTGGAAGAGACTGCTGGGAAATCTGACCAGCCCAAGAAGAATAAAAGCACTGATATCGAAAGTTCTACAACTAAAAAGACAGGTCACACTGCAGTGAAGCTCAGTTGACATGCCCAACTCCTACACTCAGACTTTTCAAGCAGCCTTTTAGTTTTTTGTTCTTAATGTGAAAAAAACAATGAAAGATCATCAACATTGGAGAAAAGCCCCTAACATTTTTTTAAAAGATCTCAGACAGCAAACGGAAAAAATCAACTAAGAGAACCAGATAGGAAAAGGAGTATGTCAAGGCTGTGTATTGTCACCCTGCTTATTTAATTTATATGCAGAGTACATCATGAGAAACGCTGGACTGGAAGAAACACAAGCTGGAATCAAGATTGCCGGGAGAAGTATCAATAACCTCAGATATGCAGATGACACCACCCTTATGGCAGAAAGTGAAGAGGAACTCAAAAGCCTCTTGATGAGAGTGAAAGAGGAGAGTGAAAAAGTTGGCTTAAAGCTCAACATTCAGAAAACGAAGATCATGGCATCCGGTCCCATCACTTCATGGCAAATAGATGGGGAAACAGTGTCAGACTTTATTTTTGGAGGCTCCCAAATCACTGCAGATGGTGACTGCAGCCATGAAATTAAAAGATGCTTACTCCTTGGAAGAAAAGTTATGACCAACCTAGACAGCATATTCAGAAGCGGAG
>SJYV01012307.1:1161463-1253693 GCA_006410875.1 Neotragus pygmaeus | reverse complement strand
AAAAAAAAAAAAAAGCCCAGTCAACTTTGTCTTAAAAATAGCAAATCTACTAAAGATATTTCTATTCTGATATTTTAATAATGAGCATTGCTTTTTCTTGAAATCATTACAGTCGTAGGAACTCTTCTGAAAGAAAAACCCCAAACAAGCAATTAAAGATCAGATCATGAAACCACCACTTAGGTATACTATATATGTGCTAAAACTTCCTTTTCTAAACAAAGGAAAATGATGTGATCGAGATACATACAATAGGCATTTGTTTATTCATCCTATTTATAGAATTGATTAGATTACTGGTATATATCTAAGCAGGAAGAAAGTGCTCACTATCCAGTTGTCAAACACTATGAATCTTACATTGAATGTGTTCCTTTGGTTTAACTCTCTGACAGTCACGAATGGGGGCCCTCAATCTTACCCAGAGTAGATCCACAAAAAGTGGCCTCCATGGTGAAGCTGTTCCTGATCCCCATTTTCCACATCACCACCCTTCCTGTTCCCTCTTTGCTCTTTTGAATATTAAACTTGCAGGATGAGAATGAAAACTGAAAAGAAGCAAATAAAAATGAGACCCACTGCTTTCTAATCACAATGTCTGTCATAGGAAGTAGTGTTAGAAATGAGAAAGTAGGTGTGCAAAGGCATAATTCTCTCTAAAGCTAAAAGCTTCTGGAGCTGTTTTATTTCCTGATTAGTGGAAATAGCTCATATTTACATTTCTGAGAATTATAGGCTTGAATTCTGAAATAAATTTTCCTTTATATATATATATATATATATATATATGAAGTTAAGTTGCTCAGTCATGTCTGACTCTTTGCGACCCCATGGACTGTAGCCTACCAGGCTTCTCCCTCCATGGGATTCTCCAGGCAAGAGTACTGGAGTGGGTTGCCATTTCCTTCTCCAGGGGATCTTCCCAACCCAGGGATTGAACCCTGGTCTCCTGCATTCCAGGCAGACACTTTAACCTCTGAGCCACCAGGGAAGACCATATATATATATATGCACTATACACTTTGTATATACATCTCGGATATGCAGATGACACCACCCTTATGGCAGAAAGTGAAGAAAAACCAAAGAGCCTCTTGATGGAAGTAAAAGAGGAGAGTGAAAAAGTTGGCTTAAAACTCAACATTCAGAAAACGAAGATCATGGCATTTGGTCCCATCGCTTCATGGCAAATAGATAGGGAAACAATGGAAATAGTGACAGACTTTATATTTTGGGGCTCTAAAATCACTGCNTCCAGGCAGACGCTTTAACCTCTGAGCCATTCTAGGGCCTCAAAAATAAAGTAGACATCTGTGAATAAGTCATCTCCCAGGGAATGACATGCATGTAATTAAATAATTGTAGTTCAGTGTAAAAGAAGTTTGTGGTTCATGGCTGACATGAAGAAGGGAATAAACAACTCTGCCTGTGTGTGGTTTCATAGAAGAGAGACACTTGAATCTGAGTCTTGAAGAGTGCTTAAAAGTTTGCCAGATAGATATAAAGCAATATAGGAAGACAGAAGAAATTGTGGGATGGTCTAAGTAATTTAAATAATGTACCTGGGCACAGAAGTATGAATTCAAATGGTACACTTAAGGAAATGTCAGTGTCCCTGTGTACCTGGAGTGCTAAGAGACTAGCAGGAGATGACATTGTCTATGACCAAACTCCATGAGTGACAGTACCTTTTCTGAATTAGTCATCATTGTATCCATATTACCTAACATATAATGTTAATAAATGCTTAGTAAAAATCTGATGAACAAAGAAATAAAGAGGTAGACAGGGACTTTGTAAACATGAAGGAGGACTTAAAGACAAATTCTGAAGATTGTTGGAAATAACTGAAGATTTCTTTTTAAACCAGGAATAATATGGTTAGATTTGGCTATAGAAAAGTTACTTTAGCTGTCATGTGGAGAGTGATTTTGTAAGAGACTAAAGTTGAGATTGGGAGATCAGTTAGGTTATCAATAATACAGGGATAAGATGGAGAAGACCTAAAGCAGTGGTGAGGCAATAAATGTGACTGAAATGAGACTTTTGGGTTAGAGACTGAGCAAGATTTGGTGACAAGTTGAAGATGGGAGTGAATGGATCAGCATGATCTTCCCAGGTTTCTAATGTGGGTGACTGGGTAGATTTGCTCCCATTGCCTAGAACTGGGGTACAGAAGATAAAGGAAGTTTGAAGGGGAAAGATAAATAAAACCAGTCTTTAACTTCCTGTTGTGGCAGTTTTGAGATACTACTCTGATTTCCTTTTTTTTTTTTAGTATAGCTTCCAGGTCACCAACATTTTTCTTATAACAATGAAAATTGAATACAGCACTCTATTTGTGGATTGATCCCTGAGCAGTATTGTTTCCTTTGTTCTGGAATCTGCATCTAATAATAGAAACTAGGATTTTTATTTCTTGGTTAGCATTTGCATCTCCTGGATTATCTCAAAATGAACTCGAAAATCAACCAAAAACCTCAGGTTTTTCAAATCATATGTATCAAATCATATGTCCCTCCTGTGCTGCACAGTTTCTTTAAAATTAAATATCTGATTCTAAATTTGTCCAACAGCCTTTTCTAGCCTCATTAATTTTTGTACACTTCTCTGACTTCTGGGAACCTATACTTCTAGGCTGTATGCTTTCCTTTGAATCTTCAGTTGTGAGTATTTCTGAAGATGGTACCTCATTTCTCTTTCCCAAAGCACCATATGACTTTGTCCATTTCTTGGCTGCCATATGGAATGCCTTGGCCCCTCCCTTCCACTTGTGCACATCTCCTTCACACTTGAAAGCCAACTCAAGCTTAATGCTGTGATATTTTAGTCCTTACTAGTGCTGCTTCCATCTTTGGACTCCTGTAGTATTAATGCTTAATCTTTTCCCGTCTATGGCACTTGTCATACGTTGTCTTAATGGTTGTTTATTTTGATCTACTATAAGCATTCTTAGAATATCTTCTGTATTATCAAAATTAGTCTTTGTAGGAGAGAATCAAGTTTTTATGTTATAGGTTATTTGCCTTGATAACTTAATAAGTTCTTATAAAGATAAGTGAATAGCTTAAAGAACCTCCAGAAAACTTTGTGTTCTTAAGATTTTTATAGATTTTCCCAAACTATAAACTTTAAAACTTGAAATTGTATGTGTATATTTATATATGTAGCTATTATGTAATAGTTTGAAATTCCATTGTACCTTTCAACTAGGACTTTCATTACATTGGAAAGCTTCTTGCTGCCCTCTTGTGAAAAGCTAGGTAATACGGCCAATTAATACTCCTCAGAAAATTTAAGTATTTTTCATCTAAATTACACTAAGATCAGCCCATTTCACATTTTTAGAATTTTTATATCTTCTACAGATTTTCAAGTATAATTACTGATAAGTTTTCTTTTTTGTGTTTATCTGTGGTGAATATAAATTGATTTGATTACCTCTCAGAATTTATAGTGCTTTTCTTGCCAAATTACGAACCTCAAGGCAAAAGAAAAAAGTGATTTTGGGTGAGATAAACTCTAAAGTATCCTGTTTAACATTTTAGAAGTTACTTTGGACTTTAAATGTTCCATTTTCTTTCTGATTAAATACAGAAGAGATTGAAAAGTTACAGAGTGGTGAAGTTTTTCTTTTTGATAACATAAGACTTGATAATAAAAATGAATAATTAATAGTACATACCATAAGCTCACTTCCACTGTATAATCACAAGGGGATTTGATTTAGATCACAGTGGAAGTGAAAAATACATTTAAGGGGATAGATCTGATAAATAGAGTGCCTGGTGAACTATGGATGGAGGTTCATGACATTGTACAGGAGACAGGGATCAAGACTATCCCCATGGAAAAGAAATGCAAAAAAGCAAAATGGCTGTCTGAGGAGGCCTTACAAATAGCTGGGCAAAGAAGAGAAGCAAAAAGCAAAGGAGAAAAAAGTTTGAAAGATATAAGCATCTGAATGCAGAGTTCCAGAGAATAGCAAGAAGAGATAAGAAAGCCTTCTTCAGCGATCAGTGCAGAGAAATAGAGGAAAAGAACAGAATGGGAAAGACTAGAGATCTCTTCAAGAAAATTAGAAATACCAAGGGAACATTTCATACAAAGATGGGCTCAATAAAGGACAGAAATGGTCTGGACCTAACAGAAGCAGAAGATATTAAGAAGAGGTGGCAAGATTACACAGAAGAACTGTACAAAAAAGATCTTCAAGACCCAGATAATCACGATGGTGTGATCACTCACCTAGAGCCAGACATCCTTTAATGTGAAGTCAAAGTGGGCCTTAGAAAGCATCACTACGAACAAAGCTAGTGGAGGTGATGGAATTCTAGTTGAGCTCTTTCAAATCCTGAAAGATGATGGTGTGAAANTGATAGTGTTGACTTTGTTACAGGAAGGAGTTTAAACATATTTAAGAATGAAGATCAGTGTTGTAGATTTTTAGATATTGATGCTTTATTATCACATGAAAGCTAATTTGAAAATTACCCTGAAAGATTGTTATAACATCAGTATCTACAATAAGTTTTTGTAATTTAATTACAATTGAAAAAATTTACTGTGTTCTATCCTGTGAATGTTAACACACATTATGTTGTTGTTTAGTCACTAGGTCTAACTCTTCTGTGACTCCAAAGATTGTAGCCCACCTGGTTCCTCTGTCCATGGGATTTACCAGTGGGTTGCTATTTCCTTCTCCAGGAAATTTTCCCAACCTAGGGATCGAACTTGCATCTCCTGCATTGGCAGGTGGGTTCTTTACCACCGAGCCACTAAGAAAGCCCTAATACATGTAAGGTTTGTAAAAACTGTCCACAAATTAGCACTTGCCATGGGTGTCTGCCATCTACCTCTATAAGGATTAGGTCATGTTCTACAGCAGCTGCTGACGTCCAATACTGCCTCTGAAAGAATTCAGGGTGGAAAGCAGGAATGAGACACTCTATATGCTATGGGAAACTGGCAGGACAGGTCTTTAGATAGATACCGTCAGGAGCTGATTTTACGAGCCCAGTTCATATATCTCCTCATATCTAGAAAAGCACTAAGATCCTTCAGGGTGACGACTGTTTCTCGAGACTAGCAGAAGCTTCACAAGACCAGCAGAAACTTTCTACAAATATGTGCTTGACTACATGTACTTCCCGTTTACCAAAATCACATCTATATGTGTCCTTTCCCGCTACCTCTTTGGAACAGTTTCTCAGAGCTATCTGATGTGCTGTTTCCCAGGCTACAGTCCTCATATTGCCCCAAATAAAATTTACAACTTTCACGTTGTGCTTTTTTTTTTTTTTTTAGTTGATAAAACACTACCACAAATCAGAATATAGAACAATTCCATCACCTCTTAAAAACTCCCTTGTGCATCCATTTGCAGTCACGAGTGTTTTGCTTATTTTGGAGCTATGGTAAATGGTTTTGTTTTAAATTTTGGTTTCCAGTTGTTCACTGTGAGTATAGAGAACTGCACCTGGCTTCTGGGGATGGACCCTGTATCCTATGACTTTGCTTAGTTACAGTTCTTGTGGATTGCATGGATTTTCTATGAAGACAATCACATCTACCTTTCCTTTCTAGTCTGCCTTTTTTTTTTTCTTCCCTTACTGCACTTGTTAGAACCTCCAGTATAAGGCTGAATTGTAGGGGTAAGAGTGGATATCTTGCCTTGTTCCTGGCCTTAAGAGAAAAACAATCAAATCTTTTATCAAGTGTGGTGGTAGATTAGTGGGCGCTTTCCCCTTATATTTCAAATTACTGGTTATTAAACATTTCATATCATTGCTTTCTATGGTCAACAGCATAAACCAGTAAAAAAAAAAAAAAAACTAAATAAAAAAGCAGTTTACTGAATAAGCCTATCCATTCAGCTGTCCTGCATGGACAATATGTAATAAAGTGAAAGTCAAAATCTTAAAGGAGCTTACTTTATCTGGACAATTTTTGCTCAGCATAAGTGGAAAGATTCGTTGCTGTAAGTATAATGCTTTACATCTATCACTACCATCACAGCCATACATGAATATGTTCTCTTTCTTGCTGTGGCCATGAAGGTCACAATACAAAATAACCTCTCGTTTCTCCATCAATCTACCAAGAAGAAAAAGAACAAGTTATTGCATTTTATCTTTTCATTTTTCTTCTGTGGTTGTAATTATGAATTAACAAGTCTAACATCCAAATAGCATTTCTTATATCTTAGTTTTCAATTTTTCTTACTTCTACTGAATATTATTAATATATAATTTTTTAACACCTACAATAAGCTCCTATTAATTGTATATAAAATACGAATTCTTTAGCCTTCCACTATAAAGACAAAATTTACCTTATTTCCAAAACTTTCTCTGACAAGATTTCTCTGCTTTTTGGTTGTTTTTTGTTGTACACTGAAAACAACTCACTCGTATCTTTGCCCATTAGCTCTTAGATTCTTTCTGACTGAAATACCTTCCTTCTTCATCTTTGTAAATGCAAATACTACCCCTTATCCATCAACACTGACCTCAGGTCCCACTTCCTCTCTAACTAGTGAAGCTCCCCACCAAATTTTTCTTTTCTTTGAACTCCTGTAGTATTTAATATTGGTACCATTTACTTGACACTTACCTAAATAGATTTTTAGATTTTCCTTAGTTAATCTCGTTATAGAGAGGGAATGCTTCAAAATCTCTAAAACAGTGCAATGCATACAAGTACCCAAATATGTTAAAACTTGTGCCTGATGACTCGATGCTGAAGCCAGTTAACATTTACCCTTTGAGTAATGTGGTGAATAAATACCATTTTGAGAAAAATGGTACCAAAGTTTGAATTATTTTTTTCTGGTAAATTTCTAATAAATAATTTACAGAAATCATTTCTCAAGAGCACAATTCTTTTAGCCTGTATAATTTAAGCATTCAGTGAATATTAAAGTAATAAAAAATAAGCCCCTCAAAACTGGTTGATGAAAATAACTAGTAGGCTTTCAAAAGGTGAAAAAGTGGTGGTATTAAAGTTGTAGGATTATGGGCATTTTTGCCTTTTCATATTTCCAAACTTCATACAGCTACTCAAATAACTGAAATTACATACACTGTTTGTTATCTCTGGAAGGATAAATACAAATGTGAACAATTTGTACTAACATGAAATGTACTACTTTTATAATACAATATTCAATCTTAAAATCAAAATATTCAAAATGTAGCTTTTATTCAAAACAGTACTTTTTAAAACTGTAGTGCAATTCCAAACTGAAATCTGTTACATATATTAGTTTTCATTTGATGACCAATAAATTCTGATAACATAAGATTGACATAAAGCCATCAAATGATCATTGCAAGTGTTTAGAATTAGATTATAAAACTATACATTTAAAAATCATTTCCCTGGTTTTAATGAACATCTGGTTTCTTTTAAGTGAGTCAAAAGAAACTCTAAGTAATTAAATCCCAAAGAAATATTACTACTTTTGAAGTGAAACAAGGTAACAGGGTCTCTCATCTTACACTGAATCCCTTTAGAAACAGTTGGGATTTTTTTCTTACCCACAGTTAAGATATACTAAGTATCTTATACTAAAATCTATTATTTTCAAATACTCTAAATATATTTAATCTTAGGCATACTTACAGCTGCTCACCTTTCCACACATATGTGACTGTCTTTTATTCTATTTACTGCCTATGATTAATTGCATTAAGGTAGTTCTTTTTCTTAGAAGTCTTTCTGAAACTTACTGAATAGATTCCTGCCTTAAGCTTCTTATGAGACAATTTAAGAAGAACTAAGATAAACATCTTTCACAGAGACAAGCCAAGGGGCTTTGGCTGTAATCCATCTTGTGTTGGGCCAGGCACCCTTAATGTCAAAGAGCATTAAGGAGACATTATAAATACTCAGATGGGCTCCAAAAGTTCCCTTTCTATTAAAAATAAACTTTAAATTCTGGAATAAATTAAGATTTACATAAAATTGCCAAAAATAGTTGACAGTGTCCATATGGCTACCCCTCGGTCCATTTTCCACGAAATATTGTCCAAAACTAGGGAACCAACAACCCACTCCAGTGTTCTTGCCTGGAGAACCCCAGGGATTGGGGAGCCTGGTGGGCTGCTGTCTCTGGGGTTGCACAGAGTTGGACATGACTAAAGCGACTTAGCAGCAGCATGAACACGGAAACAACATTGGTACATTACTGTTAAATTCCCAACCTTATTTGGATTTCACGAATTTTCCCAATAATGTCCTTTTTCTGTCCCAGAATCCAATATAAGATAACACATTGCATTTACTCAGCTCTTTTGTCTGTCATCCCCAGGAAACTAAGTCAGTCATGGGTTATTCTTTATCACTTAAATATTTCCCAAGTAACTTCAGAGAATCCTGAAGTCCACATCTGTGAGGGGCATAAAAGCAGGGTTTTCATTCCTTTTTGTGGGGATCTGCATTTCACTCTCCATGTGTCTAAGATGAAAGGATTAACAGGAAAGTTGAGGCTGAACTCTAGACGACTAGAGCCATGCTGGGAGCTCTGGAAGCCTGTCAGCTCCTCTCAGGGACTGGAGGTATCCCTGAGGTGGTCCTTCTTGAAACAGGGCTCTGGCACTTGCACTAGGAGCTCTGGTGAGGGAGCTGGTGAGGATACAGACACTCTGTAACAGTACTTATCAATGTAACATTAGAACAGTCCTAAAAAGTTTACAAAGAGTTTTTACATCTACATCTAATTCATTAAATCCTTTTCTTTTTACATTTGAGGAAACACTGAATACATTTAGAACTTCCAATATTCCAGTAATATTGGACACTTTATTCTGGGCACTTTAGTAATAATCTCATTTAATCCTCCTGTCTGTGAGGGAAGTATTACTATTCCCACTTTACAAATAGATGAGGAAATGGAGGTTTGGGTTTGTTTTTAAACTGCTCAAGATCACACAGTTAGCAAATGATAGAGCAGGGATTCCCATTTGATATGTTTTCATTTCAGTCTCCACGTTCTTAACCAAAAAGGTTAAGAGGCTTTGGACTTGGAATGGGTATTGTTTCACTCCAATAAATCTTTCTACTCTAGCAACACTGTTTCTGATTGTTATTACTTAAATCTATTAAAGAATTCACCCAGTAATCCAACAAGTCTTTAAATATTACATGCATTTTACTGTTCTGATTCTTTAGAAAATTGAAAGCTGTTCACTTTTTTCCTAGGGGCAAACAAGACTATTCATGAAAGCTTAAGTAAGTATGCAACTTATCATCATCCTAACAGACTCATCACAGAGCAATGTGTGGTCAACGCAGTACTCAAAGACTCTAGATGTAATTAATTTTCTAGATGTAATTAATGAGGGATCCTTAAGGATTCCAAAAGAAACATCATTAGCTTTAGGAAGAAACCAAATTTAGGACAGGCAAATTTAAGTTTCACTAAGCTATTAAAATGCTGTTATTTAAAAGAAGGCTAGTGAGTGTAGTGGCATAATGCCAGAAAGGTATAGAAGCAGAGTTGGGAAGAATGAGGAGAAAAATTAAGTAGCTATAGTTAAACTATCTTAAGGAAAGTTAAGAGTAAAGTAAGTGGGATTATGGGAGCAAAATTCTTACTATCAAGTTTACTAAATAAGCAGAGGGTAATTTGAGGCTTATTTTACCTTCGGATCATGTTCCGGGTATACCAGACAGAAGGAAATGATTCCTTCAGGAGAGATGTATAGTTACGGTTTAAATCCCGTCCAGCTAAGGAACACCGATAATTTCCTACAATCACACCATCTGGATTCAGCATGGGTACCACCTTGAAGACGAACGTGTCCCGAAGCAACTTTGCATCACTTGAGTTTCCTAAGATATAATCTAGGAAGCCTTTCATGATCCAAGAGCTGTTGGTTTCTCCTGGATGTACCCTTGCAGTCAGAATCACGGCCTTCCGCTTTCTTGACTCACTGTTCTTCAAGGGGGTAGTAATCGTTAAAATATACACCATGTTCCTAGCAATTGTGTGGCACAAGACACGTATTTTACAAAACTTTGACCGTACTGGGTCGTTATTGATGCCAGACAGGTATTCTTGCAGGTTTGTGTAAGTGTACGGATAGCAGTGAGCAAAGTAGCAGGTATCTTTACTGTGTGGAAATTGAAACGTCCATGTAAGTGAAAAATGATGGTGCCTATCTTGCCCCTGGTTGTTTCTGTAGTACTTGATTTGGTCTCCTATTCTCTGCCAGCCAATATTATGAGCGTTGGCCTCTTTCTCAGAATAAAACAGTGGGCGCATACCCCGATTATAAAGACTAGCAGGCTTGGTGAAATTGTTAATAGTGAATCTGTAGACTATTCCTGCTTGAGTATTAGTGACTTGGAAATAGTACCACTGGGTGTGTTTATTTGTGAACAGGTCAGGTCGCACAGTCAGCTGGTATTCATATTCTGCCCTAATACACAAAAAAAGGGGAGGGAGACATAAAAATGTAAAAATGACATTCAAGTTTAAATAATAAAAGTAATAATAAATGTATATCTACCTATTCATGGAAAGCTTTTTATTTGGGAAACTGTTTATTAAGCAGTATCTAATACCAAGTAATTGCAAAAGATCAACGTTTTGAAATTTTCTCTTTTAACTGGATGTGAAACTGATTCTATGCTAATTCTGAAGCCTTTTTATCCCTTTGTAATTCAAGAGAGCACATTAAAAAAATGGGCATTTGACAAAAAATTATGTATTTCAACCCAGTTATGTTTCCTATAAAAGAAGTGATTAAAGAGTTCTTAAGTTTTTAAGAATTAAAGTCCAGTGTCTTTTTTTTTTTAACCTCAGACACATATTTGTTTTATATTAGATTCTAACTCTAGAGATCTGAAATACATATCACTAACAAAGGTTAAAAACATATATAAATTACTATGAGCATATGAATTACACAATTTTAAACTCTTTGAGAGGACAGGAACTATATTTGATAACTATTTGCATTCCCCATACTTAATCATTGAAGATACTTGAATAAAAGCAAATATAACTTCATTAGTACATTACTTATATATACAACAATTTCACCTGGTTAGTTGTGACTTTTTTCTTTACCAAGTAACTTCCTATTCTATCAGCATTATGCACTTATTATGTGTGTATATGTGTTTGTGTGAATTGGTGAAATGAATGTTGCAAAACCTTAAGGGCTGTTGAATCTAGGTGATGAGTATATGTAGAACTGTATTGTGCTCTGTACTTTAGTGCATGTTTAAAGTTTTTCATAAAATTAAAAAAATATATATCCTTGAATTGTATGCATATTTCCAAGCATGTTTTATAGAACACTCATCTGAAGACCTATTCCATTAAAAAGTTGGAGAAGCAGTGTTCATGTGTGTTTAATAGTTCATACTGGCATACTGAAAATGTACAATACAGAAACCTGCTTAACTTTAATTCATAGCTCTCAAAATTGTTTGAATCCAGAACCTTCCATGCCTACCCTCTTATGATAATCTCTAATTAGCATCTATACTTCAAGGAATTATAGTTCAGCAGTGGATACTAAAACTATTGTACCTAATACAGGAAATAGTTGATAGTCTAGCTCCTCAAATAAAAATAATTAAAACCTACACTTTGACTACCTTCTGTAGATTACCACTCTCAAACCTTGCTTCAAACATCAAAGTGTCGTCACAGTTATCCACAGGCTGCTTCAAGGGTGTCCGGTTGCCCCCAACTCGGGAATATACAAAACACGGCTCTTTGTAGGCTGATGAAAGATCATAAAGATGTTCAAGCCATATCTAAAGTCTATATAGCTATTCTGCATAGTGTTTAAAGATATAGTATAACTGAAGTATCACTAAGAGTTATAAATTTTAATATGACACTAACATATAGGTTTATGTTAGAATAAGAAAGTCTGATTTAGATTAGAAAAGCAATGCCTAAAACCAATTCATGTATTTCTCACATTAGAATACATGAATTCTACTTCTGGTTATAATGAAGTAATTGCTCCTGAAACTGTCTTTTCACGGTAAATGACTATAAAACTGGACAAAAAAAAACAAAAAATGAATTAACCATTTCCACACATTCAGACAACACAAAGATTAGAACTACATAAAGTTCTTGAAAAAAGATAAAAACATGAAATAAGCTCATGTTTTAACTTTAGATTTCTTCTTGGGAGTACTTTTTACCTCTTAGAAAGATGGCACTTAAGGATAGCATAACAGTCTTGAGCTAAGGAGGCACAACTGTTACCTGGGGCTGCTGAAATTAGCACCCTACGTAACAGAGGAAGAAAGCTACACAGAGGCGGAGCTTCAGTAGTCTACATGGTGGTCACCTGGCTGAAAGCCTGGCTGTACAAGCACAGGGTAAGGGTAAGGAAGACAGAACAGAGTGCTCCTGAGATAGCAGAGGATAAAACATTCTGGGATATATTGAAATTCCAACTTATCCAGATTCGAAAGGCTTCACTGAGCACTGCAGGCATTTAACTATGACTCTAGAAACGTTGAGTATTAGGCATAAAAACCACATTTAGGAGAAGGGTCATGACTTAGAATGAAGGACAAAATAAAATGAGATCTGTTTTTATAAAGAAAGTAAACCAATTCTAAAAGGAGCAAAATGATTTGTCAGCAATTTAGCTGCCTACCAGAAAAAAAAAAAAATTAAATCCAATTTAAAAAAAGAAAACATGTCTTTCACAATTTCCTACATGTGATAAAAAAAATTATGAAGCATACAGAGAATGAGGAAATGTGATCCAATAAATATTTATATATTTAACAGTCCCCAAGATAACTCAGATAGTACAATTAACAGAGAAGGACTCTGAATTTATGTTAAAAGGAAAAGATAATGAGTAAACAGATCAACTAATAAAGAAAACTATAAAAAGAATGAAATGAAAGTTCTAAAAATAAAAGTACAATAACAGAAATGACTTACCAGATGGTGTTAAGAGAAATTGAATATTGCAAAAAAGAAAAAATAGACTCAGTGAACTTACAGACAAATGAATACAATTATTCAAACTCAAGACCAGAGATAAAAAAAAGAACAAAGATCCAGTCAATGTGGAACATAACTAGAAATCTACCACACGTATAATTGAAATTCCAAAGGACAGAAAAGAAAGAATATCATGGAGAAATTATGTGAAGAAATAATGGTTGAAAATTTCTCAAATTTGGATAGACAGAACTATTAAACTATGGATCCAAGATGTTCAGCAAACTCCAAGCAGGATAAATACAAATATAAACAAATCTAGGCAGATCATAGACAGAAGACACAGCATATATAATGTGGAACAATGATATAAATTATGTCTGACTTTTTCTTAGATGTCATGAGATAATGGAACAATATCTTTAAAGAAATAAAAATATTTAAAATAAAAAAATATGAACCACAAATTCTTTATGCCCAGTTGTTTGGGGACTTCCTTCTACAGCTACAGGTCTCGACACCAGTCTGATCTCTTACCCTTTCGTGCCGAGGAGAAACAATGGTTCTGTTCTGTTGACAACTCAGTGTTGTCTCACCATCTCTTGTTAGTCTCCTTTGATTCTGTCCACCCTTTTATAAGATATGTTTTCATTAAAATTACATTTGCCATCCAATTCCTGACAAGACCTTGACTGACTCACCTCAGCTACTTTAATTTTATATCTCATTTAAGTTATGTGTGGAAGTTATAAGGTAGGTTAGCTGGGTAAATATTTGAAATCAAATTGAAAAAAATCAGAGGTGCTTTTCTCACCTCAGTTGTTTAAAAATGCATGAATATATGACTTCTGTAATTGCTTACTACATAGGAAGCAATCCCTGTGAATTCCTCTATTTTGCTAGCTCTTTAAATAAAATAATGTTCCCTGGAAGTTATCTTTAATGTATACTCTAAGATATACAAATGTGATGGTGAAACTGTACAGGAGTCTCATACTTCCTGACATTAGGGTTTCAGGAGCAGCAGTTTAGAATACAGGTTGAGACTTCTATGTTTGATCATTAGTACACCTGACCATAAAGCAGAGATTTTTTACATTACTGGAACTCTCAAAGTGCCAATTATCAATCCTGAGTATTAAGAACACTTTCCTAAGATATAATCTTGGATAGTATGTGTGATGTGGGATTGTTTTTTTTTGGCAGTTCCAAGAGATGCATCAAACTGGCATGAAATGAAAATAAACCATTTGAAAGACTGCATGAACGTGACCTATAGACAGGTGCAGAGCACTCTGCTGGATATATCTTTGAAAACTGATGCGAAGTTTAATTCCATCTCAATAAAACTTCATTCTCATGGTCAGCATGATGCTTCATTGTAAAATAACCATGCACAAACTGCAGTATGCACCTTCAAGAATACAATTAGCACTGAATCAACATCTGGATCAATATTAACCAAACATGGTTAGGGAGTCAGAGATTTCCTGGTAATTGGCAATTTCCACTATCAATAGCAGAACAAATACAACTAATAGATTAGCCCAGACACCAAATTATTATATTTTTATTGTAACATGTCTCATTATGTACCCACCATCTTCGGCTAGATAAACCACAGTTTCTTCCTTGGAGTTTGCATAAAGGGGTTCCATCTCCAGGCCCGTGGGGATGTACATTGGCTCAGGATTTGAAGGGGTCCAATCTGGAGGAAAAAACCATTATTTGAATATGACTTCAAAATAAAGCAATAAGATTTTATTGTATATTTTCAAATTATTCATTGGTAGATCTAGGCTCAAATCCGGCAAAGGTGGATTTCTCATTAAAAGTAATAATGAGCATGGTCACACTTTAACAAAACCCATACCATTTTACTTGCACCTTGTGCTCAGTCATGTCTGACTTTTTGTGAAACCCATGGACTGTAGCCTACCAGTCTCCTCTGTCCATGGGATTTTCCAGGCAAGAATACTGGAGTGGGTGGCCATTTTCTACTCCAATTTGCACCTTGGTTCTAAGTCATTATATAGTTCACGATATTTTGTGCCACCACAGGTGTAACACTAAAGATTCTGTTTCTCCTGGGTGCTTGATGCCTCTTTAACCTGTGTTTGGGAAACTTACTTCACTTCTTTATTCTCCCTTTCCCTGCATCTTCAGTCTTTTGCTTCCTAGTAGTTGCCCCCTAAGCTTGCATGCATGGTTCAAGTTTCTTTTGTCTCCCCATTAGAAGGCTATCCTTGGAGCCACACCTTTTCCTTTACCTATACCAGCTCTCCTACTCTTCATTATTTTTAGGACCAGATTTTTGACCATGATCTATCTGGTTGGGAAAAAATGACTTCACAGGCCAACCACCCCTTGTTGTTCCCACTTTTTAGTGGACAAGAATTTGGTGACTCATTGTACTTATTCTACTTATTATTGGATGCTCTGTGTCAGACTGTGCTTTGCTCTGGGAACAGAAATGCTTCAGTAGCAGAAGCCAGCCTCTGTGATCCCAAATACATTTGCTGAAACAAACGAAAGAACTTGGTGATGAGAAACAAGTGTTGCTGGACAAATATGCTTTTGGTGTTATATGTACAATTGCTTTAGCATTTGACATGATGAATAAGGGTCAAGTCTAGCTACAGAAAAAGCACAGAGCAGAACATCAACGCAGATATTCAAAAGTGTACTTTGTAGGGTTAACAACACACAACTGATAACAATAAAGGAAATTAAAATTTAGAAGTGAGGTTCTCATTACTTGAAATCAACTCAAACCAAAAGTAACAATGAACTGATACTACAGCACCTGTTTTGAAATTTCGGGGAATTTTAGCTATTTACTTTTTTTTTAAACCATCTTGATACAAAAAGCTGTATAGTCTGACCTTTAAAAAGTACAGTAATCTCATTTTATATCTTCATGCAATTTGAGGATACCTTTTCTCACTTAGATTACAAAGTTATTTCATTTTCTCCTCCCTCTTCTTAAAAGGTTCAGAGAGGAATTAACCTAATGTCTGTGTACAAATGGAATATGACTTGCCATCCCTGTAAACTTTGAGACTACTTTAGAAAACCTATTGACAGGCTGTATTCCTATAACTGTGGTATTTTATTAATAGAAATTCTTTGGGTATTGATTATAAAAGGACTCCCAAGATCAATTTATGTTCCACTTTTCAATGCTGAATGAAAGGTTCAGAATAAGTGATGAGCTATATCTGGCCCATGGGCTATAGTATAGAGCCTGGACTCTAAGCCTTAGCTTTTCCTACATAAGAAATCTCCCCCAATATTAGTGACATAAAACAGTAATTTATTTATCTCAGCTAGGTGATTCTTCTGGTATGGGTTAGGTCCACTCATATATCTTGATCAGCTGCAGGTTTAGCTGGAGGCTGGCTGATCTAGGATAATCTCAGCTCATCTCTGCTTCACTCTCATTATCCAGAAAGCTAGCAAGGAATCGTTCCATGTTGGCTGGACAGGGTTTAAGAGAAAGCAAAAGTGTACAGTCTCTTGAAGCCTAGGTCAACATACTTTCTTTTCTGCCACACTCAGTCTGGCTAAAGCAAGTCACAAGGCCATCTCATTCAAGGGATAGGGCAAAAGTACACCTCTTCATGGAAGGAGATGCAAAGTGGTATTTCAAAGGGTGAGGATACATGGATCCCCATGGAGAATTATGGCTACTTTTTAAATTGAGAAAAATTTACATATTATATATGATGTACTCATAAAACTGTACAGTTTAATGAGTTTTAAAACTATATAATCAAGTAACCAATACACCTATCAAAATATAGAACATATTTTTTTTAATCATCTTAGAAAGTTTCCTCTTGCCCTTTCCAAGTCAACCCCTACCACTGGTTTCTGTGACTGTAAACCAGTCTGCCTATTCTACTTCATATAATTGGAATCATGTATAGTCACCTGTTTCTGGCCTCTTTAACTCAGTATAATGTTTTTGGGATTCATCTATGTTGTGTTTACTACGGTTTTTTTCCTTTTTATTGTTGATATGTATGCCTTTATATGGCTATACCATAGTTTGGATATCCATTCTCCTACTTCTGAACTGGTTCCAGTTTTTGACTATTGTGAATAAATATGAAAATGAAAATTATATGCAACTATTTTTGAGGACATGAATTTCTCTAAACACCTAGGAGTAGAACCATTGGTCACAGAGTGGATACATATATATTTTTTGTTGTTCTGTTAAAAAAAAAACCTATCAAACCTTTTGTATTAGAATTCCAGTTCTACATTCTATTATTTGGAATTGTCAGCCTTCTTAAGTTAAAACAAACAAACAAACAAACAAAAACTGTTGCCATCCCAGATGTAAAGTTCTTACCTCATGGTGTTTTTTTTTTTTTTTTTTTTTTCGAATGAACACTAAATTATTAATTACTGGAAAAGAGAATGCATTATGNAACTTGATGTTCGTGACTTTAAGTGAACTCCGGGAGTTGGTGATGGACAGGGTGCCCTGTGTGCTGCAATTCATGGGGTCTCAAAGAGTCGGAGTGAGTGACTGAACTGAAAAGATTAACAAGGAGATGGTAGAGAAGGTGGCTTGTTTGGTACTGGAGAATGGAGCAGCAGTGGTTAGAAAGGGTTGAGTAGATGATGAGAATGACATGATATTCAAAGAGAAGCTTTGCGAGGAAGTGGAGGTGTCTGATGAAGATTTTTCGATGAAGTTTTCCCTTATGGTGCCAAATGTATCCCTTTGTTTTCCAAAAGGACAATCTGAATTGTTTGTTAATGCTTCATGGAATTAGATTTATTTAAGGGAATAGTGAGAACAAGAGCAAAGGTTGCCAACAAGGACAACATATTGCACAGTCAAATTTGTGTGTATGTAGATGGAGGAGAGCAAGAAGAATCCGGATATGTTGGGTTTGACCTTTTCTATTTTCAGGACCTGATGACTTAATAATAGCTATAAATAGCTAAGGAGAGAGAGAGAGAAAATAAAGATTATTTCTAAGATTTTTGGTCTTGTACACCATCATATACTCAGATAAAGAGCCTTCTTTTTGTAGCCTATTTGGAATTGGCTTTGGAAGTGTTGCTAGAATGCCTAAAAGACAGCAGAATATATGGGCCTGAGCAATAGCTAGGGTAAGGGCTAAAGATAGATGAGGTGACAGGTGAGAGTCACGGCAAAAAGAAAACTCACAGAAGAATGAGCATGTGAGCACTCTAAGGTTGGACTTAGGAGAAAATCTTTCTCAGTATTTTACCCAGGAGTGGTGGGAAGGCTCTGGTCAGATAAATGTCTCTCCATCTGCTGACAGGTGCTCAAAGCCCCACTCTTGGGTCTTTATACATTTCATTTAGGTGAAGTCTTTGATACTTTTTTCCTTCCTGTAGCATTAGCACCGGAGAAGGCAATGGCAACCCACTCCAGTATGCCTGGAAAATCCCATGGATNCTGACAGGTGCTCAAAGCCCCACTCTTGGGTCTTTATACATTTCATTTAGGTGAAGTCTTTGATACTTTTTTTCTTCCTGTAGCATTAGCACCGGAGAAGGCAATGGCAACCCACTCCAGTATGCCTGGAAAATCCCATGGATGGAGGAGCCTGGAAGGCTGCAGTCCATGGGGTCACTGAGAGTTGGACACAACTCAGTGACTTCACTTTCATTTTTCACTTTCATGCACTGGAGAAGGAAATGGCAACCCACTCTAGTGTTCTTGCCTGGAGAATCCCAGGGATGGCGGAACTTAGTGGGCTGCCGTCTATGGGGTTGCACAGAGTAGGACAGGACTGAAGCGACTTGGCAGCCACAGTAGCAGCAGCAGCATTAGCACAACACCTTACCAAGTAGTCACTACATTGATGATTCAGACACCCTGGTGTTGGAGTTTCCAGGTGAAATACAAATATTCCACAGGCTGCATTTATACTAAAGCATTATATGTTGTTTACTTGAAATTAAAAATTACCTGATGTTCTGTATTTTTATTTGCCAATTTTATCAGCCTTCTTTGGAAGGACTCACCAGTGTTAGCAGATGTCAGTCACTGAAAACGGAGTGTAAATAAATTTGTCAGATTTATTTTTTACTGAAAGAATTTTTTTTTCTTTAAGAGGAGAAGTAAATGTATGGGCCAACTGTGAGCAAAAAAAGAGTCAGGGCAATGACCTCCAGGAATAGCCACTATGGATAAAAATAAATAATAAAATATCAGGATTTATCCCAGGGGTGGTAGAAATGAGTATGAGGTCATGGGGGCTATCTGGCAAGGGGAACAGCATGAACTGTTGAGGGAAAGCAATGAGTCATGGTATGAGTTTAGGAAATATGACCTGCCCAATGTCACCAGAGCATAAAGAGGGCAGCAGGGAGAGGTAAGAACAAGGTAGGCTACAGCCAGATAATGGGTTTTGTATGCTATCACGCTTCAACATCATCCAAAGGGTTATGGGAAGCTTTTGAAGGATATTGAGGATGGGCTTGCTGTGCCAGACTTGTAGCAGTGTGAAGGAGGATGGATGGGGGTGGCAGGACATTATCAACACCCTATTATTGTCTCTTTTGCAGTCCTGTGCATTTGTCTGGATGATGTATTATGAAACATCATTTATATCAGTTACCTGGTGACTTTCACAATTCATTTTTCTTTCCTCCTTTCTCTTATCTATAAGGCAAAGTATACTGTTACTGGCTTGTGACACTCTGACCCCAGAGTATTTACCCCACAGGCTGGGCATTGTGAGTTTGTCCACAATCTTGCCTGAGCTTTCGTTAACTCATCTATGAGTGTTTATTCTAATGAAGTACATTCTAATAGTGAGTACAAAACTCTCTAATTACAGTCCTCTAAGATAGAATTACAGTAAACATTGTTATATAATGGATAAAGCTCAGTCATCTGAGCACAGGGAGTGGTAATATGATACACATCACAAAGGAATGTCACTGAGAAAGCAGGAAAATTAATTTGCAGTTGAGGGTGGAATTCTTATACACAAAATCTTTCATTTCCTCTTGTCTTCGTGAAGTTAATCAAACATCTTGTAGGTGCTTTGTAGGCTGAATGATACCTCTTAAAAAAATCTTAAGAAAGATATATATGAACNTTTTCGCCTCTCTTCTTTTCACAGCTATTTGTAAGGCCTCCCCAGACAGCCATTTTGCTTTTTTGCATTTCTTTTCCATGGGGATAGTCTTGATCCCTGTCTCCTGTACAATGTCATGAACCTCCGTCCATAGCTCTCCAGGCACTCTATCTATCAGATCTAGGCCCTTAAATCTATTTCTCACTTCCACTGTATAATCATAAGGGATTTGATTTAGATCATACCTGAATGGTCTAGCGGTTTTCCCTACTTTCTTCAACTTGAGTCTGAATTTGGAAATAAGGAGTTCATGATCTGAGCCACAGTCAGCTCCTGATCTTGTTTTTGTTGTCTGTATAGAGCTTCTCCATCTTTGACTGCAAAGAATATAATCAACCTGATTTTGGTGTTGACCATCTGGTGATGTCCATGTGTAGAGTCTTCTCTTGTGTTGTTGGAAGAGGGTGTTTGCTATGTCCAGTGCATTTTCTTGGCAAAACTCTATTAGTCTTTGCCCTCCTTCATTCCAAATTCCAAGGCCAAATTTGCCTGTTACTCCAGGTGTTTCTTGACTTCCTCCTTTTGCATTCCAGTCCCCTGTAATGAAGAGGACATCTTTTTTGAGTGGTAGTTCTAAAAGGTCTTGTACGTCTTCATAAAACCGTTCATATATATATGTATACAAAAGGTTTTATACTACATCAAGCAGTTTTCTTATTCAAGTTCAAAATGGGTGATAAAGCAGCAAAGACATCTCACAACATCAACAGCTCATTTGGCCCGGGAACTGCTAATGAACGTTCAGTGCAATGGTGTTTCAAGACATTTTGCAAAGGAGATGAGAGCCTTGAAGATGAGGAGTGTAGTGGCTGGCCATCAGAAGTTGACCACATCCGAGAGGATCATCAAAGCTGATCCTCTTAAGCCTACAGGAGAAGTTGCCAAAGAACTCAACACCGATTCTATGGGCATTTGGGCATTCTATGGGCATTTGGAGCAAACTTGAAAGGTGAAAAAGCTTGATAAATGAATGCCTTGTGAGCTGACCAGAAATTTTTTTTAAAAAATCATTGTTTAAAAGTGTTGTCTTCTCTTATTCTACGTGACAGTGAACAGTTTCTCAATCAGATTGTAACGTGAGTTGAAAAGTGGATTTTATACCATAACAGGCAACAACCAGCTCAGTGGCTGGACAGAAAAGAAGTTCCAAAGCACTTACGAAAGCCAAACCTGCACCAAAAAAAGGTCATGGTCACTGTTTGGTGGACCTGCTGCCCATCTGATCCACTACAGCTTTCTGAATCCTGGCAAAACCATTATATCTGAGAAGTATGCTCATCAAATCGACAAGATGCACCAAAAGTGCAATGCCTGCAGCTGACTTTGGTCAACAGAAAGGGCCCAACATCATACAACCAACCCTTCAAAAGTTGAACAAATTGGGCTATGAAGTTTTGTCTCATCCAGCATATTCACCTGACCTCTCAGCAACTGACTACCACATACTTCCTCAAGCATCTCAAAGGTTTTTGCAGGGAAAATGTTTCCACAACCAGCAGAATGCAGAAAATTCTTTCCAAGAGTTCATTGAATCTCAAAGCACGGATTTTTATGCTACAGTAATGAACAAATTTATTTCTCATTGGCAAGAATGTGTTGATTATAATGGTTCCTATTTTGATTAATAAAGATATGTTTGAGTTATAATGATTTAAAATTCATAGTCCAAAACCACAATTACTTTTGTACAGCCTAATAGTATATTCACAGAAGTATGCAACTGCTGTGACAATCTAATTTTGGAATATTTCCATCACCCTAAAAAGAAGCCACATAACCATTAGCTGTCACTCCTATTCCCCTAGTTCCACTCCCCAAACAGCCCTAAGTGATTGTTAACCAACTTTTTGCCTCTGGATTTCATTCCTTTTTATTGCCAAATAATATTCCATTGTAGGATATGTCACATTATTCATCAGTTGGTGGACATTTGGGTGTGTCCACTTTTTGGCTATTATGAAAATGCAGCTATGAACATTCGTGTGCAAGTTTTTGTGCCATCATTTTAAACTTTCTTTTGATGTGGGATGTGTTTGTATAAGTTTTGCATTGGACTCTGGATATAATTTTAACTAGGTGTAAGTACAATACATATCACCCAATATGTAAATCCGTTCAGTTCAGTCACTCAGTCATGTCCAACTCTTTGTGACCACATGGACTGCAACACACTAAGCTTTCCTGTCCATCACCAACTCCCAGAGCTTGCTCAAACTCATATCCGTCGAGTCAGTGATGTCATCCTCAGCTGACAATAGTGATACAATCTTATCCTCTGTCGTCCCCTTCTTCTCCTACCTTCAATCTTTCCCTGCATCAGGGTCTTTTCCAATGAGTCAGTTCTTCAAGTCAGGTGGCCAAAGTACTGGAGTTTCAGGTTTAGCATCAGTCCTTCCGATGAATATTCAGGACTGATTTCCTTTAGGATTGACTAGTTTGATCTCTTTGCAGTCCAAGGGACTCTCAAGAGTCTTCTCCAACAACACAGTTCAAAGCATCGATTCTTCAGCATTCAGCTTTCTTTATAGTCCAGTAATATCTAAATACATTTTGCTTAAACTTAGAGACAACTTAACCATTTATTGATCTCTCCTTTGTATTCTTGAGTCACTCAGAAACTGAGTAAGCAAAAACTTATATAGTCTTTTTTATTTCATCATTCTCAGTATTGGATTCCATTTCAAAAGACTCTAGAGTTGGATATTTCATATCTTGAGCAAGGATGGAGAATAGCGTATTGTGAATCTGTTTGCAGTTGGTTGACTGTAATGGCTAACTGACAGCAATAGATCATACCCTCTGTTTTTTTTGTTTCTTTGTTTTTCCTGTGCCAGATCTTTGTTGCTGCGCATGAGCTTTTTCTCTAGTTGCAGCATGTAGGTTTCTCTCGTTATGGAGCATGGGCTCTAGAGAATGTGGGTTCAGAAGTAGCGCCTCATGGACTTAGTTGCACCATAGCATGTGGAATCTTAGTCCCCCAACCAGGAATCAAACTCACGTCCCCTGAATTGGAAAGCAAACTCCTAACCTCTTGGAGCACTAAAGAAGTCCCATGTATTGTTGTTATTTTTAACCTTGGTTATATATTCTTATTTTGTTTTTGCATAGAGTAAAACTTTGAAAGAATAGAATGCTTCTGGCACATAGAGATTCATTTCTTTATTGACATTTAACCTCAGAGATAGATACATCATTGATTATACAGATGAAGTGAATGTACCCAGTAACTCAAGCTGAACTTGAACAATCATTAAGAAGGTAATTCAAAGAATGTGATTAATGTTAGAAATATTTAAGTGTTTTATTCACATTGTCTTCTGGCCTTTGACTCAACTCTGGATTTATTAGAAATAATACTCCTCAATCAAAGGATTACTAGGGACTTAATAAATAGTCTTTATTTAAAATAAACTTTTTAGCATGCTTCTCTACTGTCCAAAAAAATAAGTGTTAGGTTTGTTTGGTTAAAGGAATGCTAGTTTATTAGAACCAACATGAATAGAGAGGAAAAAACTAATCTAAAATGTGGTTTTTAGGTAGAATTAGTTCAGGTTGATCTTAGAAGCACAGAATTTTAAACTCATTAAGGTAGTATCCTCCACCCTGGATTTCATAAATTATGTCTTTTGAATAAGAAATAAAAACGTTTAAAACTTTTAAGAGAGGAGAAGGAAATGACAACCCACTCCAGATTCTTGCCTGGAAAATCCCATGGACAGAGAAGCCTGGCGGTCTACAGTCCGTGGAGTCACAAAGAGTCCAATATGACGTAGCAACTAAACAACAGTATCTGTTAGTTAGTTTGTTGGGGTGAAATTCTTTCACAGTGTACTGTGCTTAAAATATCTTACAGTTTTATTTGTCAATTATACCTCAGCAAAGCTGCAAAAAGATTTTTAAATAAATTTTAAGGGAGTTCCCTGGCGATCCAATGGTTAGGACTTCACAATCTCATTAGTGACGGCCCAGGTTCGAACTTTGATCAGGGAGCTAAAATCCCACAAGACCCCACAATACAGCCAAAAAAAACTTTACCAAATAAAACTTTTCAAATAAATGCATAGTAAATGTTTCCATTTTTTCAAAAATCTTGTGAAAGCATCAGTCTTAAAACTCAACTTGGGAACAAATCACTTGACTTAATTGTGGTTTGGTTGTTGATGGTCACGACTTTTGCTTAACCAAATATGGTGAATAATTATAATTGGTTTATTTCTGCCAGATTTGCATAGATCAAATTTGTGACTTGTTTAATTTCTTAAAGCAGGGCCATTTCTTTTACTACTTTGGTAGCCACAAGAAATCCCAAATGGTCTTGGGAATTAAGAAAGTACTTAGAATTTATTCTAAGATTTATTTCATAATGTTCACTTGCATTTTTACCCCAGTGGCCTAGTGGAAAGCATTTAAAAAGAGCTGTCCTTAGTTTGCCACATTGTTCCTAGATACTGTATTCCTAAAGGATCAGTTCAAATATCACTCCTTTTCTAAAGCTTTTCCTGTCCATCCAACCCAAACCTTCTACAGATTTGATTGACCCCATGTCTGTCTTTGTAATGTATTGTATACTCCTTTTATAGCTTGGATGACATTACTTGATAATTACTTATTTTCCAGTCTGTCTTCTGCCAGATTCTCAAATTTAAGGATTGTATTATAACCTTAACACTTAAGTATAATGCATGGCACTAGAAATTGAGCTGAAGTTTTGATAAAAAATTCTAATCCTTGGCTGAATTTTAATTTCTCCCTTTGTGGCTCATAGAGAAGATAGTGTCACTTTTCTGCATTTAGTTTTATGGTAAGTATGCTTTATGATCATAATTTTAACCAATTAAAATTTTATTAATAATTCTTTTAGTAATGAATTAGAACTGGAGACAAAATCAAAGAGTCTGGGTAAGATAGGTTGCTGTTGTATTCAGTCGTGTCTGATTCTTTGCAATCCTATGGGCTGCAGCCCACCAGGCTCTTCTGTCCATGGAGTTTTTCTGGCAAGAATACTTGAGTGGATTGCCATTTCTTCAGGAGGTCTTCCAGACCCATTTATCGAACCTGCATCTCTGGTATCTCCTGCATTAGACAGGCAGATTCTTTATCACTGAGCCATCTGGGAATCCCAGGTAAGATAGGTTAGTGGTCCTCAAACTTTTGAGCTTGCATCAGAATCACATTTAGAAAACTAAGATCAGTGGCATCCAGTCCCATCACTTCATGGCAAAAATAGATGAGGAAACAATGGAAACAGTGACAGACTTTATTTTCTTGGGCTCCAAAATCACTGTAGATGTTGGCTGCACCCATGAAATTAAAAGATGCTTGCTCCTTAGAAGAAAAGCTATGACAAAGCTAGACAGAAAATTAAAAAGCAGAGACATTACTTTGCCGACAAAGGTCTGTCTAACCAAAGCTGTGGTTTTTCCAGTAATCATTAATGGATGTGAAAGTTGGACCATAAAGCTGAGCACCGAAGAATTGATGCTTTGAACTGTGGTGTTGGAGGAGACTCTCGAGAGTCCATTGGACTGCAAGGAGATCCAGCCAGTCCATCATAAAGGAAATCAGTCCTGAATATTCATTGGAAGGACTGGTGCTGAAACTGAAGCTCCGATCCTTTGGTCTCATAAGGAGAAGAGCCGACTTACTAGAAAAGAGCTGCCACAACTACTGAAGCCCATACACCCTAGAGCTCATGAGCTGAGACGAGAAAAGTCACTGCCATGAGAAGCCCTCACACCGCAAGGAAGAGTAGCCCTGCACTCTCCAACCAGAGAAAGCCTGCACACAGCAAGGATGACCCAACGTAGCCAGAAGTTAACAAACAGATAATCTTAAAAAAATAATAATGGTGGGCATGTCAGAAGAACTTGTTGATAAGTTGAGGAAACAAGTTTAGAACTCTGACCTTTGATTTTTGTGGCCAGTGGTCTAGTGCCTATATAATGCTTCTTTTCTCTTTCATTTCTTTATTCGCTTGAGTGCAAATAAAGTAAATGAAAAATATGTTTTAAATTTAATTATTAAACATTATATACTGTCTAACCAGATTTCCCCTTATATTTTGCCATCTTGATCACACATAAATTGTTTTTAAGATCTTAAATTATCACCTATACTGTCAATGAAAGAGTGTTTTTTCATTCAGCATATGTTTACTATAGGGCTTCCCTGGTGGATCAGTGGTAAAGAATCCACCTTCAAATGCAGGAGATGTGGGTTCGATCCCTGGGTTGGGAAGATTCCTTGGAGAAGAAAATGGCAAACCCACTCCAGTATTCTTGCCTGGGAAATCCCATGGACAGAGGAGCCTGATGGACTATAGTCCATGGGGTCACAAAAGAGTCAGACACAACTGAGTGATTAAACAACGTGCTTATTATGTTAACTATATATAGATTAAACTATATATATGGTTGTATATAATCTATATATTAAACTATATATATAGTTATTACATATAGATTAAACTCTGGAGTGTCCATGAAGTGGACTACTATACACAGTATAATGTAATATTCTGGCTGAGGATATTTTTATGTTCTAATTCACAAATGTAAATAAAATTTTTCAGAAATATAAAAACTGGATATTTGAAAAACACAGAAGGTTAACTAGCTGTAATTTCAACTCACAAGTAAACTAACTACTACCATATTGTTAGGGACCTGGGCCTTTGACCCCTTTAATCAACAGGAATTGATACAAGGCCAGATAAGAATTCTAGTCAGGGCATCATTAGGGCTGTGCTGTAGCACGAGGCAGGGGAAAGCAAGGAGCAGGTACTCTTGCTCTCTCCCCAGAAGAGCTGCTTGGGTTCTTAAGGGGGATAACAGCAGGGGCAGGTCTGTGGACTGGGCAGGAGGCATAGCTTAGGTGATCTGCCCACTCCCTGGTGACGCTGTGTGCAGGGATCCTGCACAATACCCTGCTTTTGCTCTGAGCCCCTCAGAAATGGCACTTGGTCCCAGATCCTTTTTGTATCCTCTTGTTCATAACTGCCCCAGCTGTGCACTCCTGCAATTGTTTTCAGTCCATATTGTTTCTTTGTATTCTCTTGCTCAGAGAGATGTTAGTCCAGGTGCAAGCACTCTGGTTAAAGGTACCAGGTCCCTTTAACATGACTACCTAGGTAGACACATCATACAATCAAGTTCTTAGCTTGATGTGATCTTCTTTTACAAGAAATTCAGGGATTTTCCTGGTGGTCCAGTAGCTAAGAATCCACTTTGTAATGTAGGGGACTCAGGTTTGATTCCTAATCGGGGAACTAAGATCCTGCATGCTGTGGATATACTAAGCCTGTGCACCACAACTAAAGATCCCTCATGCTGCAATGAAGAGCAAAGATCCTGCTTGCTAAAACTTAAGACCTGATGCAGCCAAATAAATAATGTTTTTTTTTAATTCATAATCAAGTGAAAACAGTAATTGTTGTACATTTGTACTACTACATGATTTTAAAGGAAAAAGATTTTTAAATTAAGCCTTGCTGGATGAATATTATCAGTGAAATTCGCTTGGTCGTGTCCGATTCTTTGTGACCCCATGGAATTCTCCAGGCCAGAATACTGAAGTGAATAGCCTTTCCCTTCTCCAGGGGATCTTCTCAACCTAAGAATCAAACCCAGGTCTCCTGCATTGCAGGTGGATTCTTTACCAACTGGGTTATCAGAGAAGCAAATACTATGTATTGGGTATTTTTTCCAAGTCATTTAGGGAAAATATCTTTAAAAGTCTCTTCCACTGATGATTTATTGTCTGGTCAGATTGAGAACATGAACCATACATATGTGAAACTACATTGCAAACAATTAAAATCAAATTATCAGAACAAGTAGTTTGTTTTAAATTGGATAAATCATCATCTATGAAGTAAGAGTGACCCAATTAAAGTAGGATTAGGGAGGTCATCAGTTATATTCACAGCTATTGATGGTGTGAGGGCAGACTAGCTGAAATTTAGCTGGACTAGTGAATCGGCTTCCCTGGTGGCTCAGACAGTAAAGAATCTGCCTGCAATATGTGAGACCTGGGTTCAATCCCTAGGTTGGGAAGATCCCCTAGAGAAGGAAAAGGCAACCCACTCCAGTATTCTTGCCTAGAGAATTCCATGGACCGAGGAGCCTGATGGTCTAAAACACTTAGATATAACTTAACCACTAACACTTTAATGAGTGTTTAGATTAAGCTATTCATTTTTATAACTTGTTAGTTATTGGACTGGTCTAGACCCTAAAGTTACTCTTACTACTGACCCTAAAGCTTTATTTTTATTTTATTGAAATGTAGTTGATTTACAATACTGTGTTAATTTCTGCTGTAGTGACCCTAAAGCTTTTTCAATTCAAAAAATTTCAATTCAAAATTCAATAAATGAGTAACCAAGGACTTATTATTTCCACCTCCCAAAGAATTTTGTAGGAGCAAAATGTTGAGCAAGAGAGCCACACTTGTAGCTATTTTATGAATAAATTGAAAATTGTGCTCTTAGATTTGTCAGTGTGGTTCCTTAAATAATTAAAAAAGGTTGGAAGGCAGCAGGTTCGTATCATTAGGCTTAACCTGAGGAAGATTTGGTGGACCTTAAAAAATGTTATCTGCTTTTGATCGTTTGGTCATGTGTAATTTGTTCCTCATCCAAGGAATTTAACGATGGAAATAAACATTCATGACATATAAACTCACCCCTTTTCTCAAGCTTTTTCTGTCTATCCATTTCCAAGGCTTCTATATAATTAATTGTCCTCATCTCTGTTCCCTGGCCTACTCTTCATTGTATTATGATATGCAGTGATAATGAGAAAAGGCTATATTTCCTGAAAAGCAGTTGGTGAAGTTTGCTTTTTATTATGAAGATTTTGCAAACATTACGGAAGTAGTGAGAATGCTATAATGAATTCCACATACCCATCCCCAACTTCAGTCAGCTTTCTGCTATTCTTGTTTTATGTCTGCCCTCTTATATCACACTTTTGTTATGGTTGTGTTGTTGGCTGGAGTATTTCAAAGCAAATCCTAGCGCCATGGCACTCATACTTAGGAATGTATGTATCTCTAAGTATGTATCTCTAACCAAGAAGCCCTTTTAAAAAAACACACGATTATTACACTAAACAAAATAAAATAATAATTCCTTAATAACATAATCCTTGTCCAACTTGGCTAAAAACTGTTTTTCACAATTGGTTTGTGTGAGTTGGTATCTGGAGAAGGTCTGCACATTTTGCATTTGGTTGACATCAGACTTCAGCCTCTTAATCTTCTCTATAAATAGGCACTCCCTGTTCTTCTAGACCTCCCCCAGCCCCACCAGTGCTATTTAATTGTTGAAGAAACTAGGTTGTTTGTCTGGGAAGATCTCCTGCATTTTAAATTTGGATGAATCTTATCCTAATTGCAGCATTTCACACTCCTTTTTTTCCCCCAAATTTCATGCAGTGTAGTAGAGTTAGAGAATGAAGTGATTTTGGAATCAGTCTTTTTGGAAAGAATGGTTCATACATGTACTTGCTATTGCTGCATATCAGAAAGCATAAGACCTTCATTTGTTTCAGTTTCAATGAGGATCATTGGGTTTAGGTGGTAAAATAAAAATGATAATTATCATCAGAAGCTATTTGGTTTTCCTGAAATATGGTCCAGAGAGTAAAGGCAGGAAAAAAAGATTGGTTTTTCCCCTCTTTTACTTTGATTTTCAGAACATGAGATGAGTTGAAATAACTAAGGACTTTTAAGAAACATTATAGGTATTTATATTTAATATATTTCTAACTACTATATTATTCTTCCTGACAGTCAGAACTGTCCCATCTTTAGTTAGTGGACACCCCTTTTTGTTGACTCCTGTGTTGATTGACGTGACTCTAGTAATCTTTGGTAACTTACTTCCTTTTAGCATGTCAAGATATTCTGTGTTCATTTACTTCTTCAGACTTAGAATCTCATCCATATCTCCAAGTAACCTTGGTTCCTTTTAGTAGAAATCTAAGTATTAAGAGTATTCATTAGTACTGAACTGTCAGGCTTCTGGGCCTTTTCCATGGACAGAGTTGGTAAATGAGTATTGTTTTGTTTTTTAAAAGAAAAAGAAGTTGTATTCCTACTAATATGCCTAGTTCAAATAAAAAATGTTTAAGGGTATTAATTGATTTAAAAAAATTTTAATTTTATTGAAGTGTGGTCGATTTACAGTGTGGACATGGGTTTGGTGAATTCCGGGAGTTGGTGATGGACAGGGAGGCCTGGCGTGCTGCAGTTCATGGGGTCGCAAAGAGTCGGACATGACTGAGTTAGTATAGTTAGTGGACACCCTTTTTAGTGTCTCAGTTTCAAGTGTATAGCGAAGCGATTCAGTTATACTTTCTTTTGTAGATTCTTGTTTCATTTATAACATTTTTGATTTTGATTTTTTTTGAAATGTGTGGGCTTCTCATTGCGGTGGCTTCTCTTGTTGCAGAGCACGGGCTCTAGGGCATGTCGTCTTAGTAGTTGCGGCTCCGAGGCTCAATAGTTGTGGTACATAGGCTTAGCTGCTGCGTAGCATGTCGGATCTTCCTGGATCAAGGACTGAACCCATGTCTCCTGCATTGGCAGGTGGATTCTTCACCACTGAGCCACCAGTTCAGTTCAGTCACTCAGTCGTGTCCGACTCTTTGCGACCCCATGAACTGCAGCATGCCAGGCCTCCCTATCCATCACCAACTCTCGGAATTCACCCAAACCAATGTCCACTGAGTTGATGATGCCATCCAACCATCTCATCCTCTGTCATCCCCTTCTCCTGCCCTCAATCTTTCCCAGCATCAGGGTCTTTTCAAATGAGTCAGCTCTTCACATCAGGTGGCCAGGGTATTGGAGTTTCAGCTTCAACATCAGTCCTTCCAATGAATACCCAGGACTGATCTCCTTTAGGATGGAGTGGTTGGATCTCCTTGCAGTTCAACAGACAATCAAGAGTCTTCTCCAACACCACAGTTCAAAAGCATAAATTCTTCGATGCTCAGCTTTCTTTATAGTCCAACTCTCACATCCATGCATGACTACTGGAAAAACCATAGCCTTGACTAGACAGACCTTTGTTGGCAAAGTAATGTCTCTGCTTTTTAATATGCTGTCTAGGTTTGTCATAAGTTTCCCTCCAAGGAGTAGCGTCTTTTAATTTCATTGCTGCAATCACCATCTTGCAGTGATTTTGGAGCCCAGAAAAATAAAGTCAGCCACTGTTTCCCCATCTACCTGCCATGAAGTGATGGGACTGGATGCCATGATCTTAGTTTTCTCAATGTTGAGCCACCAGGGAAGCCTGCAATTTAAGATTTCTTTGTGCCTCATTTATATCTTTAGGATATCTACTTGTAGGGATATAGTCAGAGTATGTCTTTTAGAATTATTTAAACTTGTACTGTATGGTTATGCCAAATTTCAGAGATTCGAGTTATTTCCAGTGTATTTCCATTTTTAGAGATTGCTTTTTTCTATTTAATGATTTTCTTTTGGCCATGCCAACATGGCTTGTGGATCTCATTCCCTGACCGGAAAACTAACCTGTGCCCTCAGCAGTGGAAGCACAGGATCTTAACTGCTGGACCACCAGGGAAGTCCCTGATGAATTTTTTTAATGTATAAAATATTTGTATAGTGTCCAAAAGTAAAATGTATAAAATAAAGTACAAAGTGTCTGCTTCTACCTCTGTCCTGCCCTCTGGTCTTTTTCCTCTCCTAGGTAACCATCTTAATTAGTAAAAAGTAATACTAAACTTTATCCTTCCATTATTTCTTTTGAAAATGTAAGTAGATATACCTATGTATTTCCCCATGTCCTAATTTTCCACATAAAGTAATCTACTATACACACCTTGCTTTTTTCCTACATATTTCCAGAGCAACATGTTCTGGAGATGGCTCCATAGCAATGTATAGGTCTCTTCTTCATTCCTTCTTACAGCTGAACAGTACTCTATAATAAGGAGTCCCCTCCATAAAGATGGACATTTGGGTTGTTTCCAGTCTTCAGTTATTGCAGATAGTGCTGGAATGAATAGGAATATGAATACCCTATTTAATATTTTTGTTGGTTTACCTTTGGATAGCTACCTAGAAGTAAAATTGCTGAGTTAAAGGGTATAAAAAACATAGGTAATTTTACTGGGGCAAAA
Organism: Neotragus pygmaeus; assembly: GCA_006410875.1. Lineage (NCBI taxonomy): Eukaryota > Metazoa > Chordata > Mammalia > Artiodactyla > Bovidae > Neotragus > Neotragus pygmaeus. Next base: position 1,221,453 of record SJYV01012307.1, on the reverse strand, counting down.
TTTCTTATACACAGTGTTGAATTAAGAGTTGAAACGGAAGTAGAGTTCCTCTTTCCTCATATATGAATAGATTATTTCAGTAGATATATATAGCTGACCACCTACCACGTGCATGGTATTGTTCTGGTTACCGAACAAGATAGAGGAGTCTCCATAGAACTTCATGGAGCATGAAGGTAAATAAAGTTAATTTCAAATTTTGGTAAGTGCTATGAAGGAAGTAAATGTGTTGACATGAAAAAGAGTAACCAAGAGTACTCACTTTGGATAAGGTGGCCACGGAAGGCCTCCTTAAAAGGTGACATTTGAACTGAGATTGGACATTAAAGAAATGAGTAACATTGCCATTTATAGACTTTCCTACTATGTGCCAGACAATATAAAGTCTTTTCTTACCTCATTTTATCTCACAAGACCCTGCAGTGTCTATATAATTCCCAAAAATAATTTGCTCAAGATCTTAAAACTTGTAAATGGGGAGCTGGGATTTGAATCAAGGTTAGACCCATCTAATTCCAAAACCAGACAAGAGAGATCCTTTTTACTGTATACGTTGTCTTTCTTTACCAGAAAGAAAGCAGAGAACACCAAGTTAACATTGTAAATGGTTTAGTCTCTTGTTTTAACCTGGCAGAAATACAGTGTTTTGTCTTTTTTTTTTTTTTCTGTTTACATTTACTACTGAATGACTACAAATACATGTAATCAAAATACATGTGCTTATTTTCTTTGGGAACATTTTTTATGTAAGAAAATAGAAAAACATGTCTTCTTGTCTAAGTTAAGTAAAACAGTTTCAATATCTGTTTTTATTGTTTTCAATTTAATTATGGTTCTCTGTTTAAAATACTGTAGCAAAAATATCCCCCAGATATTTTGAGCCTATTAAAGTGATGCCCCTTCTAAGTATTCTATTTATTTATTTCATAAATATTTGTTAAAATCTATATTCAAGGTATTTTATAGTATATATTTGAAATAACTTCACTAAATGAAATAAGCAAAACATGCGAGTTTCTGTAAATAGCCATTAAATTTTAGGGGGAAATTTTTTTCTTGTTCAAGCACTTACTGAGCACCTAAATGTACCATCTTGAGTCTTATAACAACTGATTCAGGTAGGTACTAAACCCCCATTTTACAGATGAAGGAACTGAGGCATAGAGAGGCTACATAATTTACCTGAGATCACTATCTAATAAGTGATAAATTCAGACCTAAAGTTCAAATCCTTTGCTATCGTAAGTTTTTCTATATCATATATAATATATTAAAAAGTCCTATCAAACAACAAGAAAGTAGGGAAATATATTTTTCCTTGCTGGTGAGTTAAGTCCATACTACCATCCTATGAACCATGCATGAAGATACATAGACATTTTCTTTGGTGTCTTAAACTGAAACTACCTGCAGTTAAAACTCAAGATTCTAATTTTACAAACAAGGCCACCTCTAACAAAATTAAAATAAAATTACATTATCCCCTGGCTTAAAGAAAAATTCTCCAGTAACTATAGAAGTGCTGTGGTATGAAGACAGCATCTTAAATCTCCATGTAAGTCATACACAAAGTGTTATTGCGGTGAAAAAATAGTGGCGTGAATAATACCTGCTCACAGCCCAAGACACTTGATGTATCTTGGACCTCAGTGTTTGTTGGATTTTGCAATTTCATGAGCAAGATTTGTATTTTTTTTAAGTTCTATATTTCTCTGTGTCCCACTTGATGTTAAATCTGTATTCTTAGATTGTAGCGTTCCATTAAAAAATATAAATAATCTCAGCCCCTCCTCCCTCCTCCCCCTCCCCCCACACTCATTTTGTATAATATGGTAATGATATCACCGTAGCAGTAATTACGGGTCATCTTCATTTCTTTCATCTCTGCCTGTTCTGATGGCTTCATTTCTTTGACGGAAAAGATTTGGCTCTGGGTGCTATGATTATTTTGTTAAGCGTTATTCGAATAGACAGGAGTGAGAGAAATTAATCAATCCAAATGCAATTAGCATCATGTTTAACCCAGTGATGGACGTCTCAAGGTGAAACAGCTAGGGGAGCTTCAGACATTATTATTCAGTCCAGTGGTTCTTATCTAAATTATAATCAAGAGAGGTTTTTATTGGCCTCGCAGTGTGAAGGTGTAACTCTTTCCCTGGCCTGGGGGTCAGGAAGACTGGGGCCTGCATCTTCTGTAGACGTTTGCTACTGCCAGCACCCTGAGGTAGGGATGAGTAGGAAAGTTGTCTTAATGTCCAAGCCCTTTGAAATTTATCTGTGCTGGGATCCTGGTCTGATTTACCTGGGAGTGGGATATTGCCTGTGAATAAATTACTCTAACTTGGGGCAAAATATTTTGTGTCCTGATGAAGTCACTTTGACTAGTCACTCTTTCTTAACCTTTACATGATAGATTATTATTGCTATACTTACTTTATGAATGAGGAAATTAAGGCTGTGTGAATCTACTAGCCTTTGGTCATATTAAGTGTTTCACCACAATCTATATTAAGTACAGGCCCTGAAGTGTGAATGTTCTGTGAAAATTTATGGGCATTTAATAAAAGTTTGCCCCAAGAGTATTAATCCATTGTTTTGATTTCATTGCTTTTCACTCAGTTGAGTTCGCCCTTGGAAAGGGAACCAAGTGAAATAGGCCTGTGGGCCCTCTGGAGAGGAAACACCACAAACAAGAAATTGTTAGGCCTCATTTCTTGACCATAGATCTTTGGGGTCACTTGTTTTGGTTTGGTTTTTAGTAGGGAGAAGGACAATAAAAAGGATTGAATATTTGAAATCTTATCTTGTTTTGCTTTTGAAAGAGGGCAGTACTGGGAGAGTTGATGGAGAAACACAGGCTTTTGCTTGAATACATTTTTCAAATACCTGACAATTAAGATTCTTCTACTTCTGCTTTCAATCTTCAGGCATCATGGCTGACACTTCCCATATTTTATGTTCCTGCTTGATGTTTTATATTCTGAGAATAAATCTGTTGGCTGGATATTTCTGTCTTTTTCCCCCTCCGTTGTGAAAAGCCATTAAAATTATTTTCCATATTGGAACTGTCCAAATGCATTTACCTGTATGTTGAGTCCTGGCTTTTCCTTTTTATATTTCTTCTTAGATAAAACAGTCTCTGGAAATGACCCTTACTGAGTTGAAAAAAAAAAAAAATGTTTGACATAAAATTATCTTTTTCTGAATTCAGTGGAGAGAACACGCTTCTTAACCAAGCCACCCTTTCTGGAAGAAAAAGTCCTGTTAGAGAGACAGAACACTATATGAAAGTGTGCCCCCAAAAGGATTTTTTGAGAATCTTAGGATGAAGATTTTCATAGTCAATGATAAGTTTGGTCACAGAGGTAGCACCCAGGCTGTTCTTTCCTTAGGTATTTATTTCATTGTCCTTTTGAAATGCTTATGCCCAGGGAATTTTGGGCAAAGGCCTCTGTCTGCTTTCAAACGCTGCTTTTATATAGAGAAAAGAGAGATTTCTACCACATACTCTTACTTGGGTTGACTCTCTCATGAGTTGATTGAAGATGGTCTGTGGACCTTATTACAATTATACCATTTTTTGAGGGCCATCAGTGTTCTAATGAGGTCCCAGGAGCCCTTCTCATCCAGGGACTTCATGCCCAGTTCATAGCACCTTCTGTTCTTGACAGTGGCCCCAGCCCCTGCTGCCCTCACATCAGAGGCGTTATGAAGTACCTAGTCCTTGACTTGAATTATCCATCACTTAGTGGTAGGTTTTGTGCGGAGGTCTGACTGGAGCATGATGGGTATCTCAGCCTCACAGCCTGCTCGGGCACTGCTCTGCTATATGCCAGCTCTATGCCAGAGTGATAGGAAACCCTCCCCTCACCATTCCTGTGAGAGAGCCGTCGGCTCTATGAATCACATCGGTTTCCTTTGTTCTCCTCTGATGTACCAAGATACCCGTGAATTGCTAGCTAACGGTCTCCAAGGCCACTTCTCATTTCTGTGAATTTTCCCTTATACCTAGAACCTTGTAGGTTGGGTCGCTACGTGACTAAGCTGTTCACCCACCGCCTTCATGATTCTCTCCTGCACAGTGCACACTGATGACTACCAGGTCCCTCTTCATTGTTAGAAAACTTTCAACCAAAAAATATTTGTTAAAGAAAAGTCAAAACTGTAATCAAAACAAATGGCACATCATTTCCACAAAGTATCTTCTATCAGTTCAGTTCAGTTCAGTCGCTCAGTCGTGTCCGACTCTTTGCGACCCCATGAATTGCAGCACACCAGGCCTTCCTGTTCATCACCATCTCTCGGAGTTCACTCAGACTTGACGTCCATCGAGTCCGTGATGCCATCCAGCCATCTCATCCTCGGTCGTCCCCTTCTCCTCCTGCCCCCAATCCCTCCCAGCATCAGAGTCTTTTCCAGTGAGTCAACTCTTTGCATGAGGTGGCCAAAGTACTGGAGTTTCAGCTTTAGCATCATTCCTTCCAAAGAAATCCCAGGGTTTATCTCCTTCAGAATGGACCGATTGGATCTCCTTGCAGTCCAAGGGACTCTCAAGAGTCTTCTCCAACACCACAGTTCAAAAGCATCAATTCTTCGGCGCTCAGCCTTCTTCACAGTCCAACTCTCACATCCATACATGACCACAGGAAAAACCATAGCCTTGACTAGACGGACCTTAGTCGGCAAAGTAATGTCTCTGCTTTTGAATATGCTATCTAGGTTGGTCATAACTTTTCTTCCAAGGAGTAAGTGTCTTCTAATTTCATGGCTGCAGTCACCATCTGCAGTGATTTTGGAGCCCCCAAAATATAAAGTCTGACACTGTTTCCACTGTTTCCCCATCTATTTCCCATGAAGTAATGGGACCGGATGCCATGATCTTCATTTTCTGAATGTTGAGCTTTAATCTAGTTAAATAGATAACCATTTAACACATTGATTTAAACCAAACTAACTAGGGTTTTATGTGCTCCTTTTTACTAGAAGGAGCTGCTCATACAGTTAAGGAAGATTGCTGCCCCAACTAGTACCCAGGTTTGAGCCTCCAGAGTAAACCTGTTACACAAATGCAAGACAGTCGTGTTTCCCTTCACATTTGAGATCTTTTTAAAAATAAATAGTTCATCCCGTGTTTGCCAGTCCTGGTGCTGCTTGTATGCTCAGTTGGGACTGACCTGGTACCTCTTTTGTGACATGGCAGCTGAGGAGATGCCATTGTTTCTTGTGGCGTATGGATGCCCAAGGAAGGAGTCATCATATTAATGAAAACTAAGAACAGTCATCATGTTAATTTGAAGGTGGCAGGGCAGGACAGTTCTGTGGCACACAGATTAAGCATATACCACTTAGTTAACTAATGTTTACTGTGAAAGATAGGGTTTGTCAATCAAGTAGATTAGATTCCGATTTAATGGGCAGCCAATTCATGAAGCAGACACACTGTTAAGAGCAAAATAACTTAATGGAATATGAAAGACAAGAGCTGAAGGAGCACGCCGCTGTGGATGAGGAAGAAGGGACTGTCACGGAACCAGAATTCTGCCCCATTTGTTGTCAATCAAAACATAACATTGGTCATTTAGGGTTTTTTTTGTTTTAAAGGAATATGCTCATGTACATCACCAGTTACTTGAAGTGCAGTAAAGAAGTGAGAAAGGAGTACACGAAAGAACAGAGAAATCCATACTGTACTAGCCAAGATGCAGTCGGTGTGTTCCAGCAGCAGACAGGAGGTATCTGCTTTGAAGGGAACTTGCTCTTTACTCCAGAAGTCAGTTCCCTCAGACCAAGAAGACATGCTCAGCTAGAAGACTGCAGCTCGGCTCTCCCACATCCTCACTGCTACAGTATGGCTTTTTCTATTTTTGCCTGTATGCCTTCCTCACTCTTTACTGTACTTCAAGTAACTGGTGATGTAGATGAGCATATTACCCACCCCCTTTAAAAAAAACAACAACAACTAAATGCAATGTTATGTTTTGATGGACAACAACTGGGGCAGAATTCTGGTTCTGTGACAGTCCCCCTCCTTTCCTCCATCAGTGGCATGCTCATTCAGCCCTTGTCTTTCATATTCCGGTAAGTTATTTTGCTTTCACTGTTTAACAGAAAACAAACAAAAATCCTTGCGTACAATTCTCCTGTTCAGTTGGAGAATTTTTTAAATATTTTTCACTTTATCATTGTAAAACCCAAGGCGGTTTTTAACTTTTTTGTACATTAGCTGTTATGTGTAGGGCAATCTGTCTTAAAGCAGGGATAAATTGCTCTACGAGAAATGAATCCTTGATAATTTTCCCATTAAGCATCTTGTGGCTTAAATAAACTTCCTGTTTGACATGAAAGAAAGAGTCATATAGTAGCTAGCATTTACCAAATGCCTGTGTGACCCTTGTATTAACTCCACCTTGAAACACAGAGAGATGACTCTGGCGACTTGCCCACAGTGGCTCAGGCTCAGTATGGGAGCTGGGATTTTGAATCCGAGCCTGGCTAATGCTAAAAAGCCTGCTCTTGGGAATTCCCTGGCAGTCCAATGGTTAGGACTCCACGCTTGCACTGCTGGGAGCCTGGGTTCAGTCCCTGCTCAGGGAACTAGTCCCGAAAGCTGCATGGCGCGGCCAAAAAATTAAATAAAAGCCCTGCTCTTTTCACAACACTAGGCTGTCTCCTTTGTTTCCTGGCCACTCATATTAGAGTCTCTTGAACAGTCTGTTATTGCTCTTCAGGATGTGAGAGAACCAGTGAAAAGCAACTCTCCTCCACCTCACTAATATTGTTAATTATATTGAGGCACAGAAATATTTAAAATAGTTTGCATTAGAACTGAAAACCAAATGCTATGAGTTTCTTCCATTTCATTAAAAGTTACTTAATCTTTCGATTGTTTCCTGTCTTAAAGCCAAGCAGAATTTTATCAGGCAATTGCCTCAAAGTTATAATCTGGAAAATCTTTCCGTAATGAAACCCATATGTCATGGGCGAAAGGTGCAGAGCCCTGGCAGAGAGGGCTGGTCTTGTGAGAGCTTGTGCACCCAATCTCGTTAACCAGGGTGCCTCTGGTAATCCCTCATCCCCTCACCGGTGAGAAATCAATCTGTACCACTGAAATCTTTTTCAACCAGCCACCAGAAAATTTACTGCAGAGAAGGCAGTTTGGGGATAGTCATTGTGGAAAGGGAGCCAGAGGCAAGGCTGAGTGTACGCTGGAGGAATTGGAGAGTCTAGAGAAGAGATTACATTCAAGCACACACCACCTTCACTGCAAGCAGGATGGAGCCCTCCCTTCAGCCCTGACCTCTCTAACGTGTACCCAGGTATTTACAACTGCCATGAACCTGACAGCCCTAGGGAACCTGTGAAGGGGTAATAGGACCGACATCAACCTGGAAGTTGATTTTAGTTTATCAATTTGTTGTCTTTAAATGTGTACACGTTGTCCCCTGTCGCTCACTCCGCAGCATTTCACATGTTTACCCTTTGGTTAGAGCCTTGATTGTGGCTTTCTCAGTTTACAGTCTGTGCCCAGCCTAGCAGGGCCCATAAATCACAACTTGATGTGGAGATCATGCTTCTCTTCTGCACAGCATACACTGTGGTGGCTGAGGACCAATGGATCCCTCTTGGCTTAGTGATTAGACTGTGGTAGCAGTGTTGCCTTTCTGTTGAGTCTTATAATCCTAGAGAATTAATCCAGAACTAGAAGTTAGTTAAGAAACGGTGTTGACTCCAGATAAAACTCTCGCAATTTTATTGTCCCCAGGATGGTCTTCTGAAACATTGTGGGGCGAAAAGAAGCAGGAGAGAATGCAGAAATCAGAATTGCCAAGCTGAGGAGCATATAATCTTACCCTGACTATTAATGCAAGGATTATACTGAGAAGAAGGGATGGAACTAGGCAGGAGGATGTAGAAATACCTTCATCTCATCTGTCAGCAAACTGTCATCTTCTCTAAAGGTTTTTCCCCAACGAGATTTGAGATCCTTGGTGGGAATTTTTTAGTAAAATATATTTACATATAAAACCGTACTGGAAGGTGTATGCGTGTGTGTGTGTGTGGAAGGTATATGCGTGTGTGTGTGTGTGTAAGAGGAATACGGAATAGTAGCAGAAGGCTGTCTCTCTACTCCTAATGGGATTTTGTAGCAGCATGTGCGAGTTTGTTTCAGAAGTCAAAAATGAACAGATGTGGGTATAAATTACCTTTGTGTCTGATGTCTTGCAAATTAAAAGCGCGGTTGGCATCACTAAACAATTTCACTAAGTTTGGGGGGTGCGGTTAGCGGGCGGTGATTACTGTAGCAGGTTGGTAAGAATCTTCATACTGCAGTAGAACAGGAGAGCCAAGGATAAAGAGATGAGGAATAAAACCAGGGGTATATGAATTAATCAGAGATGTTAACATCGCTGATGACAAGAGAACAGGAGGGCACGTGCTCTGGAGCAGCCGCTGACCCACAGCAATTTCTCTGTGCACAGAAAGGGGTTGGTGCTTAGGGTATGATTTATAGGGTACAGCCCTCTTTTAGGGAGCAGCTATGTCAGGAATTCGTATATCTCCTATATAGGACCAGCAAGTAGGAAAACTTTCTCCCCTCCCATGTAGAAGATGATGTCTTTTGAATTACTTCTACTTTTATGGTGGTTTTGCTGCAGCTCTGTGTACTTAGATTAGGTTGAAGGGGGAGGAATGATTGAGTGGAAAGGGGGTTGTTAAAAAGGATTGGTTAAATTCAAGGAGAGCTTGCCACTGAGAGACTTTGGAATATTCGTTTCTCTTTTTAAATCCTTTTGATCCCTCGAATAGATTGGACCTTGTAAAATTTTAGGTCTTAAAATATTGGTCATTTTCCCATTTGGGGAAAAAACAGTAAAGAATTGGGTTATATGAAGTGCAAGAGGCAGAAATTAGTAAGATCAGTATAGTGCTCTTAGCCCAGGATTTTTGGAACAAGGCTCAGTTCTACCCACTGAGGTTATTTTATTACCCAAGTCTGATTTCTAAAGCACCTGCTTCTAGCCATGCTGCAGGATCATTGGATGCTGTGTTTAAGGTCATTAGTAAGCAGTGGAGAATAGACAGAAAACCTATCCAAGGAGGAATAAATGATGATACCCACTCTGAACAAAAGTATAAGTAGTCGTTTCCTATAGGATCAGGCTGAGGGGAAGATTCCAAGAATTGGGATGTTTGAGATTGCTAGTCTGCCTTATCACAATCCACTCACTTATTCACTCAGGAAATACTGCATACAAGGGAAGCAGCAGACCACCAACTTCCTCTGAAAGGTGATGTGTTAATATTACCACTGCACTAAGCATGATCATGGCTGAATACCCAGGAGGGCAGAGCTGGTGGTATTAATATGCTACTCATTTTACAGATGAGGAAACTGAGGCTCAGAGATCCTACCCAACTCAAGGTGTCATCCAGCTGCCAAATACTAGAGTTGGAACTTAATTCAGAGCCTGTATTCTCTGAAAGAATTCCATGCTGCCTCCCCTGGTCAAGAAAACACTTGTTTAGATTTCTACTAGAGTAGTTAGTCCTGTGCCTGGATCTCTCCATAAATCTGGTATTACTTTCATCAAGGGAAATGACTTTTCCTGCCAAACAAGCAAGGTAAATTTTAAGAGTCCCACAGTGTAGAGTGGAGCAGTGCGAGTCACTAACAAGTCTTACGTTTGTCTGTGAAAGGGAAGGAAACTGACTTTACTGTGTTCCTACTTGGTTCCAGTTCTTCTGTGTATCATCATTCATCTAGCCAGCATTTATCAGCAGATACTGGGTTCAGTGCTGTGCTAGGTGCTGGGGATATAAACAATAGTAAAATACTACCTCTGCCCTCAGTTCTTACATTTACATGAAGGAAGACAATCACATCAACAAGTAATTGCAAGTCTTATAGGAACTTTTTATGTATGGAGTTTGGAATAAACCCAGTGAAGGAATGGTCAGTTTGATTTTGGCCAGGGTAGGGTTGTAGGCACATGAGACAAGACCCAGCACTGGGGCTTCCATTCCTAGTTAATGGGATTTCCTTTTCCTTTGTTGGAGCTTCGAACTTGTGAAAGATGGGGAATGAGTAGACTACAGTTACCTAAAACTTTCCTGTAGTTTCAAAGTTTGTACTGTTTTATTTATTTCTTGTAGAACTAAACCAAGAGCTATTCAATATGGGTAGTAGGGGCGGGACGTGGGCACCCATCGTCTAGCACCATTTGCTCTGCTGGGAAGGAAAGCACGGAGCCGAGGGTGAAGGTCCTTCAGCAGGTGCCTCCCTAGCCATCACTCTCCTTTGGCCAAGATGGAGACATGTTCCTGGGAGGCCAGAGGGCACTGCAGCCTGCTCCCTGTGTGATTCCAGACTTCTGGACTCCAGGGCCAGCTATAGAAAACTTTCAGCACTGTTACATCCATTTAAGAGACATTAAAAGAGGATCCATTTAAGAGACATAGGGATAAGGATGAAGGGGATTATGCCACATATGATTTTTGAGAATTTGCTTGACCGAGCTAAAGCTGGGGGCTTCTAGAGTGGGTCTTGTAATTGAGAAATGTTTTACTTTCATTTTCAGAGCCTCATATGTAGGAAAGTAGCTGTATAAACCCTCTTGTAACTACAGCATTCAAAGATTGATGGTGCTGAAAGTCAGAGAAAGACACATAAACCTTGCCTGGCTATATTAAATATCTAAGGACTGACAATGCCAAGAGAGAGAAGACCAAAGCTCTATAAACCCTACTTTATTACTCCATCCACAGATGAACTGCACTGAGGGGATATAAACCCTGTTATATTACAGTGTCCAGGGACTACCACTCCTGAGAGATGGGGTAAATGATCTCTAATTTTGATTTGAGATTATAAATGTCCAGAGACCAACAATCTAGAAAAGACTGTGATCTTGGTTGGATTTTAGCCTCCAGAAGCAAACCTCCTGAGACAGTGAACATGAGTCTTAGGTTATATTCTTGAGGGAGAGGGGGATTTGGAGGGAGCTCCCTGGTGATTTTTTTAAAAGGGTAAATGATGTATGGCAAAGCCAATAGAGTATTATAAAGTAAAATAAAGGGAAAAAAAAAAAGTAAAGGGAAAAAAAAAGGTGTAAATGATAAAGATTTCCTCAGTTGGCCTGCACCTTGTAGTAATTACCAACTTCAGGACAGTGTTGGTAATTACTATAGTTGTCAAGAGTGGTTTGTGTTTCCCTCTTTTTGGAGGTTAGTAGGGATGGAATCTGTTAGGATAGCAACTTTGTATACAATTTATGTCAATGTGCATTCTCAAATTAAGTCTTCCTGTGAACTCCTTTTCAGAATTTAGGTGTTCATTGATCTTTCATGTACTTTGTGATTCCAGCCAGAGAGATGACTCGGGGGAAATTCCTCAACATTCTAGAGAAGCCCAAGAAGTAGCAGCTGCTTGTGGACAGGATGTCCTGGGGCCCGGAACCATGCTTCCTTCCCAGTGCAGCTCTGAAGATGGACACCTCACTGCTTCCTGACCAGAGGCCGGAGGGTGCACTCCAGAATTCACCCTCTCCCCTGCTTCTGGCACTCTGCGCCTCTGAGGACGTTCGGCAGCAAGAGAAGAATCTGTTCTACCCAAGGATCGGTGCAGTTATTCCATCAGCTTCCAGACTTTGACTGTCTCAACCTCGGATGCTGGTGAAACCAGAGAGCATATCATTCTTAAAGGTCAAAGTGCTGCTTTCTTGTTTCCAGAAGTGATTCAGGAGCTCCAGGATCTTACAGTTGATTTGATTCAGTGATGGCAAAGTCAGTTGAGACATGTTGATTGGACGAGTTCCTTTGAATTGTACTTCATCTCTTAGGAAGTATTTATGATGCTAGAAGACCAGAGGCCAATTAGATTCTGGACCAGTTAGATTCAGGTCAGGGTGCAGTTTGACCTGCAAACCCACCAATGTATACTAGGTTCCAGAAATCCCCAGCTAGAGAAATGCTTTTGAAATTCTACACCTCTCATGGTAGTTGCATCCCCCAATGCCTTCTGTTCCCCACCTCCCAGGCTCCCCCGTGTGTCTGACTCCAGAGAGCAGGATCCCTATGTACCAAGTCCCTCCTGGGATTAGCTTGCACAGTGAAAGGCGCATGCAGGGTTGCATTGGGTTCTAGATATCAAGATTAGCTTAAAGATGATGGAAAGGACTTCTGAGTTCTGCTTAATCTGTTACAGATTCAAGTGAGAAAGTAGTTATGGCCTAAAAGATAGGAGAAGGGGATTGAGTGCAGGAGTTCCCATTTGATTAAAAACTAGAAATTGTAGTTGACCTTAAGGGAATGTGCTGTGGAATGGTGGCAATATTTTGCCTGCCCTGCTATCCCATCTCATAGCACAGATTAAATAGTTCACTCATATAACAGAAATACACACACACAAGAGAAAGAATTTCTTGACTCTACAATTCTTATGGAGCTCTTTGTCCATTATCTATGTTAAGACCTGAAAATCTAGCCCATGTTTAAAATTGATTATAAGTATTCTCCTTATTTTGTCTTGTAAGTTAGTCCCCAGCTTCTGTTATTTTGAGAAGTTCGTGGGGTTTCCTAAACTTTATGAAAAGAAGATCCATGTGGCAGTAGTGTGTTAGTGTTTAGACGCTAGGGATGTTGTGGTCAAGGTCTGGATGCTGACTGGCTAGGGCACAGCACTGCTCAGTTTAATAGCTGGTCCATTAGTCATTTTCTGACACTTCTGCCTTATTTCCCATGCTAGAATTAAGGTTGGATTTTTCTTTCATTTGCTTCCTTTGACCATCCATGCAATTTTATTTATTGATCAGAGTAGGTGGAATTTAACACAAGACATTAAAAGAGAGTATGAGAAGGCAAACATTCTGTTTTGATGCGCTATATAGGGTCAGGCTAGAGAGGTTTTGATTTTAAGTAAAGCTTATCATTGACATTCCTTTATCTTAAATTCGGTTAAAGAATGTAAAAGATGGGGAGAGAGAAGGAAGGAGGGCTGTGCAAAAAAATAATGCCATAATGTCAGATTCTAACTTTGCTCTGATTTTTGAGAGTTGATGGTGTCAGGCACTTTTAAGTGCTTGGGGAAATTGAGAAATAGATGGAGAACATTGGGGTACCACCCTCAAACCAACTCCAGTCTGTAAACTGGTTTTGGGGTCTGCTTTGGCCTCTTCCTTTTACTGTCATCTTATCCACCAGCACTTAATATATGTAGATGTTTTAGAATTGCAATATTTATTGGTTTTGTATTTGCTGTTCTTAGAAATGTTATTGATGTATTTTTATATTGATAATATAAATTTATGTACAATGTGCACATGTATGTATTTTAGGGTGTTAAAGGATTGTACTTTGTGTATGGTGGTTTCTGTGTCATCATAAATAAATATTCACCTTTTATAAGGAGAGTGAGTTTTTCCTCGAAAGGCCAACTTGCATATTTAAAGCACAGACCTCATCAGAAAGCACAGCTATAACAGCAGATGACCCACTGTCTTCCCTTTAATATCATGCTGGGCGATGTGGGGCTTTGTGATCATCTACCACATGGTCTCCAGCTACCAGCCGCCCAACTCATTGTTTCATACCTCTCCTCGTCTGCTAATAAAGTCTAGATCCGTCCTCCTGGCATTTAAAACTCTCTACGTGTAACCCTAAATAACCCTCCAGTTTAGTTTCCTTTCTCTCCAATATATGAAGTCTCTATCGCAGTTAATCTGAACAGTTCCCAGTTCCTCACTTACATGCCTTTGTGGATGCCGCTGAGTTCCTAGAAGCCTTGGATCCTTTTCCTGCCCATCAGCCTGTTCTTGTAAAACCCCATGATCCAACTGGGCATAATCCTTCCCCCTACATTCTCACAGCATTTATGTATACCATAAATGCTGTGAGAGTCATGCCATCCTTGTGACTCTTATTAGCCCCACTAAATTATCTGCTCCCCAAGACTGTGGCTGTCTCCCGCACATCTAAGTTCTTCTTCAGTGGCTTCTTTGAACTGGAGGTTCATGACCTGTTTGTTTGCATGCTTCCAGTTAAACATGACATATCAAAAGCAAATATTTATCTGCCACCTGCTATAGATCCTTATTATACATTCCTTTACAACTTTGTTCAAAAACAGAAGTACTGATTTAACCAGTACTCCCGCTCTCACTCATTGATGGTTTACCTGCTCCAGACCAGAGCATGCCCTTTTAGAGAAAATATTCCCTTTTAAGGAAAGCAAATTGCTTAGCATCATTGGTTCATCACTGATTCCCAAGAATACATCTGGATGGGTAGTCAGTTTCTCTGATCTAGAAAAGCAGGATTGGGGCTTCCCCGGTGGCTCAGTGGTAAAGAATCTGCCTGCCAATGCAGGAGACATGGGTGGGGTCCCTGGTCTGTGAAGATACCATATGCGTTGGAGCAGCTGACACCATGTACTGCAAGTGTTGAGCCTGTGCTCTAGAGCCTGGGAGCCGCAACCACTGAAGCCACCGCAATGAGAAGCCCTCGAACCGCAACTCAAAAGTAGCCCCTACTTGCCGCAACTAGAGAAAAGCCCACGCAGCCATGGAGACCTAGCACAACTAAAAAATAAATGAAAAAAAAAAATTTTTTTTTTAAAGAAAAGCATGGCTGATTGACCGACTGAGCAGGTACAGCGTGACAGATATGTTGCTTTAAATCTTCAGAGATTATTTTTCTCATAAATGATTATTTGCCTACAGATTTGTTTTCCCTTTCCTTTCGCTGTTCCATACACTATCCATGCCTCGCATCTGTTGGCTGTGAGCAGAAGCATAGCGCTGGTGCCTGGAGACACATTTTCAAATACTCTTTTCTCACCAAGAGTCTCATTGCTGCTTGCTCTCTCCAGTCTCCGAGGTTTCAGGCCTCAGCTGATTTGCTTGACTTTCTTTCCTTTGTTGGAGCAGTAGAAGTTCAAGGATATCAACTGCATTGATATCAAAATTCTGTGATTAATTTTTATCTTTTTGTTACCTATTTTCATTGTATTTTTTTTTTTAATGGACAGCTGCTAATTGCTCCTTGTTTTCGGCCCTCTGCCTTCTGAGCAGAGGAAATGGAGCTGGTGAAAGTCTTTCCGTTGCCCCTGGGGCCTCTGCAGGGTATTTGGACTTCCATTGAGGCTTTATGATAAAGCCAAGAAATTGGATTTCCAGAGGGATGCTCCAGTCTCTTCTGTTTCCAGCAGGATTCAGGCATCACGGGGAGGTAATGCGGCACAGGAAAGGAGGACACGGGCAGTGGGCCAGGGTGGATGGTCCCGGGGGGTCAGGTGACGGTTTCTTACCAGCTCTCAACTTCTGCACAAACTCCATCTCCAAGCATTTGGTTATGTTCTGCAGTGTCTGTTTTTTTCCCTCTCTGAGAGCTACAGGACTACCTGGCCTTGCATGGGCTTCATTTCATAGGAGGACTTTGTACCCTCCACCCCCAATAGGTGGGCAATCAGCGGTCTGTGAAGCTCTGGTGTGTGAAGCTCTGACTGGCCAGTAACTGACTTTTCTATCTATTTAGGCTTCGGGGCACTTTAAAGATATGAACCTGACTCTGAAAGGCCACTAGCCTTCCCACCCTTTGCCGAAAACTCTTCCCGAGCAGGGCTGGTTGGGGGCTTCAGGTGGCACCAGGTGCACGGGGGAGGCTCCCAAGCGCTGGCAGAGCCTGTTAATTAGCACATGAACACCCCAATGCTCCATTAGCCAGGCCAGGCATTCGGAACCTTCCCCTCCTGTGGCCCCTTCCTCCTAATGAGAGCTGGAAGAAGGGCCCTCACAAAACACTGCCTCAGAATAATATTCCGCTTTGTCCCCACCAGTAACCAGGGCTGACAGGATCACTCTGTCCATTTCTCTTCTAATTAGCACAATTCCAGCATAGCCTGAGCCAGCAAACGGAGAAAAGCGATCAAAAGCGATCGGACAACCGTACCGAATCACAAACACAAAGAGGGCCATTCCCCATAATTAGGTGAGACAATTCCTCAGTCTTTTCTCGGCTGGAGTTTGCCGCTAAGACTCTTGCTGTTTGGGTCCCAGCAACACAAGTTACATGTCTCCCTGGGACACTAATAAGCCCCAAATTGTCTTCCGCTTCACACAACTCTAGCCAGAAGACAGATGCGAGGGGAGGGGGCACAGGGAGGGGATAGGGGCTCTAAACGAGCAGCTGCCACAGTTTCCCCAGCCCCTAGAAGCAGACACTGGGGCTTCACAGAGGGAGTTGCCTTGAGAGAACCGCCCTGGGGCCTGCTTGGTCCCTGACAGGGGTTTCAAGCACTGAGAACTCCTGACCCTCAGGTGATGCCCATTCTGCCCTGATTATTCCCAACCTTCTGCATTTGGGCTTCTCATCCCTTCTCAATGGTGGCCTCATGGGCAGCTATAACTATGGCATCGTTCCCAGAATGATGCAACTTAGTTACCATCTCAAGGACAGCAAACCCTCAGAGTGCATGTGGATTCCACTCTCAGCTCATGACCTGGAAGGGGCCTTCCCTTCCAGCAACCATCTCCTGTTTCCCCACTCCTGCCTGCTATCCTATATCCTCATTCTCTCTGGTGGAAGGTCTCTGGTTTTTAAAACAGAAAAGTGGCCCATCGGCTGCCAGGGCAGGAAGCCACGACTGGCCATACTCCATGTGTCTCAGAGGTTGGCCATTTAATAAACAGAAACAGTTCCCCCAGGGCTGCAGCCCATTACAGGGATTACTAGGGGGTGATACAGCCATGAACTTGGTCAGGGACAAAGGAATGTGGGGCAGAGTGGCAGTTGGAATCTCAATTAAACTCAAGCTCTGAGCTGAGTTGGACTCACGCATTTTCATCTTTATCCTGCCCTCTGCTTTCTGTTTTGATCTATACTTCATGCTTCTGAAAGTGACCTCCAAAACCAGAAAACATTCAATTATCTAGAATCCAAGGGGCCAGAAAACTCAAAGAATCAAAGTTGCTTTGTTGTTTTTCCCCATTGTCTCTATCCCAGAAACAGAGAGGTAATGAGATGATTTGACTGTTTAACTTTTGAGAGATGTCAAAGGATTGATCCAGATTTGTTCAGTCTCCTGTAGTTTCTTTGGCTATAAACAGAACTGAGAACAGCATCTGGCACATAAGAGATAATAAGAATCTGTGGAAGGAATGATCTGCTATGATGCTCAGTGTTCATAGCCTTGTTGCTGGTCTAAAGTATAGTAAGAGCTTGGATTTGAGAGAGGAAGGATGAGTTTGTCAAATCACTTCTCTCTCAGCCTGTGTCCTCGGGACCGCTTCCATTTTAAAGAAGCAGGCTAGCATCATGGATAAGGGCAAGACCTGGATGTCAGGTCGCCTGGGTCCAAGTCTTATTTCTGCCATCTGCTGGCTATGTCACTTTGGGTAAATTGCTTAAGCTGTCTGTGTCTCCATTTACTCGTTTATGTAATGGGTCCAATGCACCTAACTCCTCAGGTTATTGTGGAGACTAAATTAGTACTTGTGAGTATTTAGAACAGTGCATGGCACATCTTACCCATGTTTAATTTTTTTATTATACCTATAGATGTTAGAAATTGATCTTCCTGGGACTTCCCTGGTGGTCCACTAGCTAAGAATCCCTGCTACCAATGCAGGGGTCCCTGGGTTCGATTCCCGGTTGGGGAACTAGATCCTGCATGCCACCACCAAGAGTTCATATCCCATAACTGAGCAACTAAGATCTGGCACAACCAAATAAATACTTAAAAAAAAAAAAAGTGATCATTCTTGCGGGGAAAATATGATTACTTTTGATTACCTCGAATAGCCAGTTAAGCTGAAAACCCACTTCTCAACTCTTCGGGAGAACAGATGGTTCACACCTCTCCTGCTCCATCCTTCAGCTCTCTGAATCAGCCTGTGCCAGCGTGTTCCTGCAGGAAATACCACTGTTGACTGCACAGACAGTGGCCTCTGAGGACCAGATGTTGCCGATAAGCAAGGGAGGGGAGGGTATTCTTTGACCCTGGCGGATTTCCGAGTGGCTGCTGAGCCTGGCACAAGCCCTGAGCCCCACGTCTCACCAGGCTCGGTGGGCCAAACGTAGGCTACCAGCCGTGGGACTCCAGTCACCGCACAGGCGTGCTCCTCCCCATTCTGCTCCGTCCTGTCGCCTCTGCCCCCATTCTACCGCCATTTCTCCAGAGGCTCCCTGCCCAGGGCTGAGCCAGGTCCTCTTGGGCCTGAGCTCCCCAGCAGCCTCTGGGAGTCTATAGAGAGCAAACAGCCTGGCCTGACTGCATGGCCCGAGGCCTCCGGGTCAAGCAGGGCTAAAGGTCACATCCCAGGGCCTTCCCAGATGCAGGCAAGCTGGCCCAAGCCAGCGGCTCTACACAAAGGAGCAGCTGAGAAGAGTCAAGTTGGAAAAGTCAGTGACTCGAGACTGAGTGGAAATGAGAAGCCGCGGGCAGGGCCAGGAGGGTATGTGGGGGTCAGAGCCTGAAGTGGTGTCTGAGGGACAGGGGGCGTGTGGGAAAGCAAGCCCCGAGAATGTCTTCCTTGGCTCCCAACCCCCTCCTTCTGTCTCTGCTGCCACCACCTCCATCAGCCTTAACTGCTGACTGTCACCAGCCTTGCTCACCCAAACCAGCTGGCCCGAAGTTCCCTCAAACCTGTCTCTATCAAGTATGTATGGTTTGTTCACATAGTGAACTAGTCAGCAGCCACTTAGTAGGTTTGCAAAAATGTTATGGTATCATGGGAGAAACGATTCATCCTAAGAAGTGAAATAGCATGATATAAAATTATAAATGTGGCGTGATATCGAGTGTGTGGGGGAAGAAAGTACACCGAGGTTGGTAACAGTGCTTGCTGCCTGGTTGGAGGGTTATGAGTAATTTTCATTTTCTTCTCTGTTTTCCAAACTCCTTCCCAGAAGCTTGTATTGTTTCCATAGTATAGGAAGGGAAAAAACCTCTAGAACTGGGTGTACAGAGTTTAAAATGCCTTATCAGTTCAGGCTACTAACAAGCATGTGTGCACACATATAAACACACACACTCGGTTCATTAATGAGATTTCTTTATGGTAGTTATATTAAATCTTGTTTTTGAAAATGTCGATCTGTAAACCTCTTAAGTATTTACTAGGCACCTACTGAGCATCCAGTCCTGCCCTAGACTGTCCATTTCATCACAGGTAGAGTGTGTAGAGCGACTTTTTCCCTAACCAGCCCTGTCCCATGACCCATCCCTGTCCCACAACCCATCCCCCCTGATTACACCACAGAGCTTTTGCTTTGGAACAGAAAGAGCTTCACTCAATAGGTGTTTGATCAGAATTGCAAAATGATTTTTTCTTCAGTCCCTTCTTACACTAAGAAAACTACATCTGACCTAATTTTGTTGTAGACCCTTTAAGCTGAATTTTCCTTTTTCTGGGGCACACAAAACACTACTTCAGATGCTGTGTTTGTGAGCGTTTCATTCACTGCTTTCTTTCTGTTCACTTTCCTGTTCCCAATTGGGAGAGAACATTAAAAGAGATGATTTAGGAGTCAGAGGAGTAGGCGTGGGTCAGGACAGAGTCTGGAGTGACACCCATGTTCATAGCAAACCGAGGTACCGCTCCATCAAGAAAGGGAATGAAGTCTTTCTGCAAGCTGGGATCTGAGGGACTCAAGGGATGTATAGGAGGTGGTTCTCACCTTTATGGGCAGACAAGTGTGTACATAGTCAGTTTCTCTTCAAGATGGGATTCAGAGTCATGGAAATGATAAAAGATGAAAGCATCAGGGCCAGAGGACACAGAAAAATCGTAGAGAGGGACTTCCCTGATGGTCCATCCAATGGCTAAGATTCCGGCCCCAAAAACAGGGGCCCCAAACTCAATCCCTGGCCAAGGAACTAGATCCCACATACCACAACAAAGATCAGAGATCCTGCGTGCTACAACTAAGACCCAGCAAAGCCTAATTAACTAATTACCTTTTAAAAATCATGGAGAACAGACTTTGTCCCTGAGGAATGACTCACTCATCCCAGCCTCTGGCAGCCGGACTGTACAAGCCCAGCCACCTGACTAAGCCTTGGAGGGTCCAAAGGAGTCTTGCTCCTCATTTTCCTTCAGCAGAAATAGGTGTCATGATGAGAATGAAAAATGGTGTGCCTGCCACACCCACTTCCTCCTCCACTTTGCCGGTATGTACACTTGTCCATCCTGTTTCCCAAAAGAGGGGCTACTTTCTGTCTATCTTGGGATGCAAAACAAAGGGAAAATGTCAGCCACGTGCAGCCATGAACCCTGCCTAAGCGTTCCGTTAGCGCTGGGGCTTTCAGCTGTGTGGGCCAGACCTGATGGCCCTCTGAAGGAGAGGAGGAGGAGCACTCCAGAACAGGCAGCTGAAGCCCTGTTACAACGTGAGGATTGCAAGGCAGGTGACACTTCACAACATCGCCAAAGATTGATGCAAATTGGTTTGGTTCTGACCCTGTCACACCAGGAAGGATAATGATTCTAGCAGCGCCGGGCAGGAGAGGGGGCACGTGGCGGGGGCCGGGAGAATTGGTGTCTCACTCTGCATCTTCATTAATGATCTGAAAGACAGGGGTAAACAGCATGTTAATGAAACTTACAGATGATTGGTGTTACAAATCCCAGAGAGGACAGAGAAATAGCACGGCAAGACCAGAGAGCTTAGAAATATGGGCAGGAGATTGTCAAATGAGATTCGCCCTAGGAAAATGAAAGTCGACGTATCAAGAAGGGATGATGAAGGCACTCTGGGTGGAGGACCACAGACACGAAGAGCAGAGATGGGTGGGTGGCAGGGTCAGGTGGGCTGAGAGGGGATGAGGTCTGGGGGTGCTGGGGAGACTGAGAAGGGGGCCTTGAGGACTCAGGAGATGGGTACCCTTGTGTGTTCCTGGCAGGACTGACTACAGCAAGAAGACGGGCCAACGTTGTGTGCAGCGTGGGGGCCAGGCAGGTTGACCTGTGACCTCTCCTGTGTCTCCTGCCAGGCTGGGCTCTGACTTCACAGCCACGAGCTGTGCTTATTTGCATCGTCACTGAGGCTAGCAGTGCCATTCTGACCTGAATGATGACTGAAAAGAGACAAGCCAAGACACATTTTTCCACTTTGCCCAGAATAATTGGGAATAGGATATTCAAGAGCAGAGGAAAGAAAAATGTCCCCCATCTTCAACTGTTTCCCATTCAATAAACACAGCTTGGAGGTATAATTCATTTATATTAAGGACAAAAATCTTAAGGCTATATGCATACAATTCAATGAGTTTTTTTCCCCTTGAGCAAATCACTTAACCTCACCAAGTCTTCCTTTCCTCCCTCAAATGGGTATAACTGCAGTTATATATGTCACAGCTGTCTTGTGAAGATTAAATGAGATAGAAGAGGTAAGGCCTCTGGTACACAGTAAGTGCTCAGATATTGGTGATTATTATTATTGTTTGTTACCCTCTAATTTTATTCTCTAAGTTTTACTCTTCACTGCCCAGAGAAATGATAAACTTCTTGAAGTCAGGGACTGTCTTATTTATTTTCCAGTGCATGGATACTGGGCGAAGCAATAAAACCTTCTTTGGGAGATTGAAATGCTAGAATCCGCTTACTGCTGTTTTTTATTTTGCTCCGCTGCACAGCACTTGGGATCTTAGTTCCCCAACCAGGGATCAAACCTGTGCTCCCTGTACTGGAAGCGCAAGAGTCTTCACCACTGGACCGCCAGGGAAGTCCTAGAATTCTCTTTGAATATGAATAAATTTATTTTTACCCAACTCAGATTTACTTTCAATGAAATCTCTTTCTTCAAAATGGAATAACCCCCCACCCCTAAAAAAAAAAAAAAGGAAAGAAAGAAACAAACAAAACCAAGTAAAATTCTGATATCACAGAGGTTTTTTTGAGACAAAACATTTCCCATGAGACTGTGCTA
Organism: Neotragus pygmaeus; assembly: GCA_006410875.1. Lineage (NCBI taxonomy): Eukaryota > Metazoa > Chordata > Mammalia > Artiodactyla > Bovidae > Neotragus > Neotragus pygmaeus. The sequence goes on along the minus strand of SJYV01012307.1, from coordinate 1,199,529 downwards.
ACAACACGTACAGTGTCTGGTGAAATTTTAAGCCAAAGGAAGAGATCCCAGGCTGATGATTAAGACTCCAATTGAGTTTGAAATTGGGTGGCTAACCATCCAGTTTGACTCTGGGGTTTCCCAAGACAAGGGACAGTCCCCCTAATGTGATGGGTGTTGACTCAAGTTTGAATCCAGGCTCTGCTTCTTGATAGGTTTGTGGCCTTGGGTAGGAGTCTTAGCCTTGTTGAACTTGGTTTTCTCTCCAGTTAAAGGGGGAACAAATTGTTGGAAGGATCAAATGAGGTACCATTTGATAGTATTAGCATTGTGTTTGATGCATAATAAAAGCCCGGTAAAAGTTGACATAAACTGTCAGAATATGTGTAAATAAATTTTAAAATAGGCACAAACAAATCTATAATGGTAGAAATCAAAAGAGTGGTTACTCATGTCAAGAGCTAAAGGGAGGCTTCTGCAAGGCTGGAAACATCCTTGGAGGCAAATACTGAGCTTTTGTAGTCTTTTTGAAGCAAGCATGATATTTGGGTTACCAAGAAGGTAAGAAATTAAAAAAATTTTTATTTTCTATGGGGTAAATTAAACAAAAACCCCCTGGGAACTTTAGTCCTTCTTCCTTCTTCCTTATACCTTCTCCACCTTACAAACCAAAGGCTTCTGTTTTCCTAGGCTCCGCTGTCTTCCCAGCCTTCATTCATGTAGACACATCTCTGATGTTGTTGTCATATGGCCTTGATTTGAAAACCATGTTGTGATTCTTTGCTTGACTCTCTCCCTGCCTCCTCCCCCNGATTGTCAAATGAGATTCGCCCTAGGAAAATGAAAGTCGACGTATCAAGAAGGGATGATGAAGGCACTCTGGGTGGAGGACCACAGACACGAAGAGCAGAGATGGGTGGGTGGCAGGGTCAGGTGGGCTGAGAGGGGATGAGGTCTGGGGGTGCTGGGGAGACTGAGAAGGGGGCCTTGAGGACTCAGGAGATGGGTACCCTTGTGTGTTCCTGGCAGGACTGACTACAGCAAGAAGACGGGCCAACGTTGTGTGCAGCGTGGGGGCCAGGCAGGTTGACCTGTGACCTCTCCTGTGTCTCCTGCCAGGCTGGGCTCTGACTTCACAGCCACGAGCTGTGCTTATTTGCATCGTCACTGAGGCTAGCAGTGCCATTCTGACCTGAATGATGACTGAAAAGAGACAAGCCAAGACACATTTTTCCACTTTGCCCAGAATAATTGGGAATAGGATATTCAAGAGCAGAGGAAAGAAAAATGTCCCCCATCTTCAACTGTTTCCCATTCAATAAACACAGCTTGGAGGTATAATTCATTTATATTAAGGACAAAAATCTTAAGGCTATATGCATACAATTCAATGAGTTTTTTTCCCCTTGAGCAAATCACTTAACCTCACCAAGTCTTCCTTTCCTCCCTCAAATGGGTATAACTGCAGTTATATATGTCACAGCTGTCTTGTGAAGATTAAATGAGATAGAAGAGGTAAGGCCTCTGGTACACAGTAAGTGCTCAGATATTGGTGATTATTATTATTGTTTGTTACCCTCTAATTTTATTCTCTAAGTTTTACTCTTCACTGCCCAGAGAAATGATAAACTTCTTGAAGTCAGGGACTGTCTTATTTATTTTCCAGTGCATGGATACTGGGCGAAGCAATAAAACCTTCTTTGGGAGATTGAAATGCTAGAATCCGCTTACTGCTGTTTTTTATTTTGCTCCGCTGCACAGCACTTGGGATCTTAGTTCCCCAACCAGGGATCAAACCTGTGCTCCCTGTACTGGAAGCGCAAGAGTCTTCACCACTGGACCGCCAGGGAAGTCCTAGAATTCTCTTTGAATATGAATAAATTTATTTTTACCCAACTCAGATTTACTTTCAATGAAATCTCTTTCTTCAAAATGGAATAACCCCCCACCCCTAAAAAAAAAAAAAAGGAAAGAAAGAAACAAACAAAACCAAGTAAAATTCTGATATCACAGAGGTTTTTTTGAGACAAAACATTTCCCATGAGACTGTGCTAACAACACGTACAGTGTCTGGTGAAATTTTAAGCCAAAGGAAGAGATCCCAGGCTGATGATTAAGACTCCAATTGAGTTTGAAATTGGGTGGCTAACCATCCAGTTTGACTCTGGGGTTTCCCAAGACAAGGGACAGTCCCCCTAATGTGATGGGTGTTGACTCAAGTTTGAATCCAGGCTCTGCTTCTTGATAGGTTTGTGGCCTTGGGTAGGAGTCTTAGCCTTGTTGAACTTGGTTTTCTCTCCAGTTAAAGGGGGAACAAATTGTTGGAAGGATCAAATGAGGTACCATTTGATAGTATTAGCATTGTGTTTGATGCATAATAAAAGCCCGGTAAAAGTTGACATAAACTGTCAGAATATGTGTAAATAAATTTTAAAATAGGCACAAACAAATCTATAATGGTAGAAATCAAAAGAGTGGTTACTCATGTCAAGAGCTAAAGGGAGGCTTCTGCAAGGCTGGAAACATCCTTGGAGGCAAATACTGAGCTTTTGTAGTCTTTTTGAAGCAAGCATGATATTTGGGTTACCAAGAAGGTAAGAAATTAAAAAAATTTTTATTTTCTATGGGGTAAATTAAACAAAAACCCCCTGGGAACTTTAGTCCTTCTTCCTTCTTCCTTATACCTTCTCCACCTTACAAACCAAAGGCTTCTGTTTTCCTAGGCTCCGCTGTCTTCCCAGCCTTCATTCATGTAGACACATCTCTGATGTTGTTGTCATATGGCCTTGATTTGAAAACCATGTTGTGATTCTTTGCTTGACTCTCTCCCTGCCTCCTCCCCCACCTTTTTTTTTTTTTTTTTTTGGCCATGCCACGGGATCTTATTTCACCACCCAAGGATCAAAACTGGGCTCTCTGCAGTGGAAGTGTGGAGCCCTAACCACTGGACCGTCAGGGAATTCCCACCTCCTTCTTTTCTGATATGAGCTTCTCTCCTCTCTGCAGCCAGTGAGGGCACAGTTTCTCAAGAGAACTCTCAAAGCTGACTCCCCACCCCTACCTCAGAGCCCCACTGCTGGGAAATTGGAGTCACCAAGTCCTGTGACCTTCAGGAAAACACAGGCTTTGTTAACTCCACTCTCAGGATACACCCAACAGAAGTGAGTGCTTTCTTGCACCAAAAGATGTGCAAGAATGTTGGCAGCAACTTTCTTCACATGAGTCAAAAATTGGCGGACACCTGAATGTCCATCAGTAGGAGAATGAATAAATTGTCATATATTCCTATAATGGAATGCCACTGACAATAAGAACAAAGTACTGTACTGCCTCACAGAATAACATAGATTGTTCTTGCCAACAAGGATGAGGACCCAATTAAGGCAGGCTCAGGAGTGCATAGTGTATGATTCTACTTGTATGAAGTTCTAAAACAGGTAAAACTAACCTACGGTGGGAGAGGTCACAATAGTGGTTACCTGGGGTATTGACTGGGAAGGGGTATGAGGAACCTTCTAGGGTGTTGGAAATATTCTCTATTTTGATCTCTGAGTAGTGGTTGCATAGGAGTAGATGTGTGAACATGTGTGTGTGTGAACACTCATCAAGCTGTACATTTAATAGTTATGTGTTTTCCTGTGTGTAAACTCAATTTAAACAAATGAATTTAGGGTCATCTGAGCCTCTAAAGGAAAACTGATGAAAGTTACCCTAGCCCTAGGGAGGTGATGTGGGCAATAACACAGGCGAATTATCTGACTTCTGGGCTATGGAGGCCTAAGGAATGAAAGAAGATGGTCAAAGTGTTTCCTTCCACGCTCCACCAGCAGCTGAGCATAGGGCTTTGAGGCTGTGGTCTGGAAGCCTCATCTGTGCCTTTGAGACAGGGGAGGGCTGTCAGTCAAGTTCCTAGGGTCCCTGACACCTCGTTGCTTGGGCTCTTTTGTGACGGAGCATCATTGTATACAGCACAGGACTCCAACCTCTGGGATCTAATGCCTGATGATCTGAGGTGGAGCTTATGTAATAATAATATAAATAAAGCTCACAATAGATGTATGTGTTTAAATTATCCTGAAAGCACTCCTTGCCTCCACCCTGGTCCATGGAAAAATTGTCTTCCATGAAATCGGTCCCTGGTGCCAAAAAGGTTGGGAACTGCTGCTCTACAGCCCTCTCTGTGGATTCAGTCCAGAGACTGTGGGCTGCTCCAGGGCCAGGATCTGGTCTGTGCATCCCTGTTGCTCCAGACCCTGACACATCTTAGGCTTTCAGGGTACCACGGCCAAGTGGATGCCCAAATCCATTGCTTCCAATCACCTGTGGTATTATTAAATTCTTCCCAGCTGGAACTGACCACTGAGCTCAAAGCCCAAGATGTGCTTTTTGATACGTGGTTATTCAGGTGATCTTTCCTAACAGAACTGGCATCCAGGTAAGCTACAGGCATCCCTGACAAGCTTCCATCCAGGACGGTTCCAGTTCTGCTAGAAAAATCCTCCAGTTCTCTCTATAACCAAGTTTTCCAGCAGCATCCACTCTGGACAAAGAGGCTTCTACCGCAGGTAACTGGAGTTCTCAGTGGTGTTGACGGCAGCCAACCCCAGAGGGGTTTGGTCTTCCGTTAGATGAAGCTTGGAAAGGCTGGGTTGTTTGGTTCCTTGAAGAGATTTCTGTGCCATCCAAATACATAGCCATTAGCCACATGTAGCTCTTCTATTTAAATTAAAAATAAATAAAACTTAAAATCCAGGAAGGGGCTTACCTGGCAGTCCAGTGGTGAAGTCCCCACACTTCCACTGCAGGAGACATGGGGCTGATCCCAGGGTTTGATCCCTGGTCGGGGAACTAAGATCCCATATGCCAAGGGATGGGGTCAAAATTTTTTTTCCAGGGAATTCTCTGGCAGTCCAGTGGTTAGGACTCCCAAGTTTTCACTGTCAAGGGTGTGGGTTCAATCCCTGGTTGAGGAACTAAGACCCTGCAACTGCGTGGTATGGCCAATAAATAAATAAGCACATTTTGAAAAACCCATTTTCTTCCCAGCCTCCAACCCTCAGGCTACTGGTTATCAGCTTGTGGGAGCTAGAACCTGTCTGACATCTTATTTTCCCACTTAATTTACCTTGGATCTTGTTCAGACTGGTACATACAGTTTTCACAGTTATGTATTATTCCACTCTATGGATGTGCCATAATTTATTTAACAAGTGCCTGTGATGGACATTTAGGTTGCTTCTAATCTTCTTCTACTACAAACAATGTTGTGATGAACAAATGTTGTTGTATTTAAGTCTTTGTGACTGTACAAATGTGTCCTTAGAATAGATGTCTAGGGAGGGAAGTGCTTGCTCAAAGGCCACGTGCATTTTAAATTTTAATATTGTATATGAGTGTGTGTGTTCAGTCGCTTCAGTCGTGTCCAACTCCTTGTGACCCCATGGATTGTATAGCCCACCAGGCTTCTCTGTCCATGGGATTTTTACCGGCAAGAATACTGGAGTGGGTTGCCAATTCCCTCCTCCAGGGGATCTTCCTGACCCTGGGATCAAATCCATGTCTCCTGTGCCTTCTGCATTGCAGACAGATTCTTTACCACTGAGCCACTGGGGATCCCCCATATTATATATATGTATATGTACGTATATTTAATATTTACTATATTGAGTATCTTTCATTTGATATATAATGTAATATATGTTTCTGTACTTCCCCCCTAGAGTGGTCTTTTCCCCACCGCCTTAGCAGTGCTGTTATCAGGCATACAGGTTTCCTGCAGAGTAACAGTGGCTCTTCCTGCAAGGGGGCTCCATTGCCTCCGCACAACCCATCCCACCTACCTCTCCTTCTTCTCACTCCTTTTTTATTTTTCTCTTTTTCTTCTCACTGCTTGCTGCCAGAAGTGGTTGGCATTTACCCCAGCATTCACCCACCCCCCAGGTACCAGCCTAAAGTTTTTTGCTTCAGTGACTTTTTGCCTTGTGGACTCTGCCACACTCTCCTAAGGTAGCTACTATCATTACTCCCATCTTCCAGATGAGCAGCCTGAGAATTAGAGATCACTAACTTGTGCATGGTCACCTAGCTGTTTAGTAGCAGAGCTGGGGTGTAACCCCTGGACCGTCTCACTTCAAAGCTGGTGCTTCTTGGGAACTAAATGCTTCCCCACACCCCTCCCCTGACACCGTGGTCTCCCCTCCCAGTGCGGGTAGACAGACACCCACCTCTCTCCAGCGCCTTTGCCCCTGTGCCCTGAGCCCTCCAGCCCCGCTCACTCCCTGGGGTCAAGGCACACAGCTCTCCCTGTGACCCTTCCTCCTCCACCAGGAAGTGGTGCAGTTTCCTGCATCCTTGGCCTTGGGACGTCGCACCTGACCAGCTGGGTCCGCCCAGGCCTCCAGGTGATCACCTTGGCCTACTGGGGGGCCGGGGAGAGAGAAAGCAACGGCTTCCATCACCTGACCCTGCTCAGCCAATTCACGAAGACAAGATGTCAAGTTAATGAGCCTGTGGGCCTCTAATTAGCTGTCAATTACCTCAAATTAATCAACTCCTCGCCTAATTAAGCATTATCGGCAGGTGGGCACAAAGCAGACCATTGTGTGGGATCCCTGAGAAAGGCCCGGCTGGCAAACTTGGTTAGGATCAGCGCGGTGCACCGCGCCCGCCTCCCCACCACGCAGCACGGGGCCCTCTGCCCACCGTTGCCCCCGGCACCGAGGCCCCGGGCACCTCCTGGGCGGCGGGGTGGACCGCGCGTCGTGAGACGGAGGTGCGGAGCCTGGAGGCCCGAGGGATGTCTGCGGGGACGTGGGGCAGCGGGAGCCGTGTGACCGGGCAGGGGAAGGCCACGGCAAGCGGACAGTGGGTAGCAGGCCCGAGTGACCAGCTCCCGGCGTTCGCTGGCGCCAGGGCGAGGGCTGGGCCCAGAGCTGGGCAGACTGCAGGCCAGGTCAAGCCCAGAGTCCAGGCCTGGGTGGGCGGGCAGCTCCACTTCCGACAATCCTGGCCCTGCCCCTCTGGGCTCTGTGACCCCAGGAAGTGACTTCGCTTCGGTGAGCCACAGTTTCCATCACTAAAAAAAAAAGAGAGAGAGAGAGAGAGAGAATAACTTTGTTAGATCTTCTCGGGCCTCTATGAGGATTAAATGAGATTGTGCCGGTGAAGTGCTTGCCAGGCGGTCAGTGCTCAGTGGGTTCAGTAGTAGTGACAGGGGAGGTGGGTGAACCACTCAAGCTACACGCTGTGTCCCCAGATTCTGAGCCCCCAGGCTGCAGTGCACCCCTGATACTCGTGAAGCCGCTGCCGAGGACGCACTGGGGCCTGGACGTTAGGACGTCCCGGCCACCTGCTCGCCACCATCTCCCAGCGCCTTTGAGGGTGGGGGCCATATGGAGCCCAGCTGAGGTGACAGTGTCTGACTAGTGGCCAGGAAACAGAGAGCACGTGTACAGACCCATCTCCCCTTGGGTCTTGGGGCTGCAAGCCCAGAGAAGAGGGTGTCTCCGTGCAGCCCCCAGGCATTGAACTCCTGCCCTGACCATGGTCCTGGAGGCCGAACTGGTACCCACTTCACTTAACACAGAGCAGGGTGAGGCTTGGAGGGCAGGATGAGTGGGTAGATCTCTACACCCACTGAGGGCCAAATGCCACCACACCCATGCCAGTTCTGTCCCCTTGCCCACTCCAACCATTTCTTGTCGTCAACCCACCAAACTTGTCATCTCTTGCTAGTCACGTCCGACTCTCTGTGACCACAAGGACTGCAGCACGCTAGGCTCCTCTGTCCTTCACTGTCTCCCAGAGTTTGCTCATGTTCATGTCCATTGAGTCAGTGATGCCATCTAATCCTCTGCCGCCCTCTTCTCCTTTTGCCTTCAATCTTTCTGGCACAGGACACCCTCCCCCTGGTTCCTGGGGCAATGACCATCCTCAGTCTCACCTGGGAAAGCTTGGAGATATCTTTCCCCTCCCCGTTTAAATCACTCAGTCATTTAGCAAACATTCATTGTGCCTACTAATTAAAGCTCGCCGTGTAAAGGGGAAATGGTTGGAAAAGACAAATCATCAATCCATGCACTAGAGATGTGAGGAACAGAAGGGAGCAAGATTGGTTATGTACCTAATGTAACGCTAGCAGACGTGGCACAACCAGACATGGATGCCAGTGCTTCTGACTCCTGTCCACCAGGAGAGATCAGGTCTGTGCCCAGGGCTGGGAGTGGGGATGGGGGGAGGCAGGTGGATGCCACCTCCCTCTGCACCTGGGCAGGTGAGGCCTTCCAGACAAAGGGAAGCTGGAGCTGAAGCTTGAACAAGGCGATGTATTTCAGATGATGGGAACAGCATATGTAAAAGCCCAGAGGCGTGCAAAGGACATGGAGAGTTCAGCAAACAGAGGAGACCTCCTGAGTACCCCAGACCTGCAGCAGAGCCTCCAGAGGCACAGTGAGGAAGAGCAGGATCTCAGAGGGCCTTCAAATAGGGCCTTTCTAGTAGGGATATGAAGACTTCCCTAAACTCTGACCCCTCCTAAGAAAGAAAGAAGGTGAAGTCGCTCAGTCGTGTCCAACTCTTTGTGACCCCATGGACTGTAGCCTGTCAGGTTCCTCCATCCATGGGATTTTCCAGGCAAGAATACTGGAGTGGGTTGCCAGTTTCTTCTCCAGGGGATCTACTTGACCCTGGGAACCAACTCAGGAACCAACCTGGGTCTCCCACAATGCAGGCAGACTCTTTACCATCTGAGCCACCAGGGAAGCCCCTGATCCCTCCTGTTGCTAAGTCACTGCAGTTGTGTCCGACTCTGTGCGACTCCATACACGGCAGCCCACCAGGCTCCCCCGTCCCTGGGATTCTCCAGGCAAGAACACTGGAGTGGGTTGCCATTTCCTTCTCCAATGCATGAAAGAGAAGTCGCTCAGTCATATCTGACTCTTAGCGACCCCATGGACTGCAGCCTACCAGGCTCCTCCATCCATAGGATTTTCCAGGCAAGAGTACTGGAGTGAGGTGCCATTGCATTCTCTGCTGATCCCTCCTAGAGGAGCTGAATTCTGCAGGGATCGAATCCATAATTGAACCAAATGAAGCTGCTTGTGTGCCTCCAGAAGGAAACGGAAGCATCAGGGGAGTGGACCTTCCCCAAATCAGAGGAAACATACTGACTCTGTGGTCCACTTCCTGGGAGAATGGCATGCTTCTCTCCCTTCTGTGTCCCAAAGCACCCAGAGGGGAGCAAGCACCCAGCCAGGCTTATGAATTACTGCAGAAAGTTATTCATTTCTCCCTATCACATACTGACATGTGCATGAATGCAGGGACTTGCATTAAGCTCAGACATATTTATCCCTCTGAAAAAATGTTCCATCTGGTGTGAGTGGAGGAGATATAAGTTTGGGAGGTGAAGGGCAGCCTTGGGACTTAAACAGCCAGGCTGCAGGGAGGAGGAGGAAGCAGCAGTGCGTGGGAGAAGCCGAGGTTCCCATCTCTCTGGGGCCCATCCCATCCCAGATCCCACAAGGCCCCCGTACATCCTTGTGGTTCTTTCTAACTTAAGCAAGTTTGAGTATCTGTTCCTGCATCCCACCTATAGTCCCCCACCCCAAAGCTCCCTGACATATTTGGCCCGGAACAACCAGAGAAGCCCCAGCCCCAGGTGGAAAGGCATCTTATAGACCAGCCTGGGCAGTGGTTCTGATGGAGCCACAGGGGCACCCAACTCCAGGGACACCCCACAGCGTCCAGCTGGCAGATGGCGTTATTCCACAAACAGTGCAGGAGCCCAGGATGTGACAGAGACAATGCATATATCATACCCACGCGTACTGTTATGTTTAATGTTCTGTTGTTGTTGTTTAGTCGCTAAGGTGTGTCCGACGCTTTTGCGACCCCATTGATTGCAGCCCACCAGGCTCCTCTGTCCATGGGATTTCCCAGGCAAGAATACTGGAGTGGGTGGCCATTTCCTTCTCCAGGGGATCTTCCAGGGATTGAACCCATGACTCCTGCCTTGGCAGGTGGCATTTATGTTTATGTTTATCAAGCTAGATAAAAACCAAATGAACACAAAAGTGTATAGAATAAAATGTAGGCTTCCCTCACACCCCTCTTATCCAGTCCTCTGCTTCCCTTCCCCACAATCAACCGCAGCCAGTTTTTCCATTACCCTTCCAGAAATTAAGATAGTTATCTATACTTTTCTTACATATAAGTTATATATACTTTTCTTATATATATATACTTTTCTTATATATATCTTTTCTCTTTCACAAGTGGCAATAAAATAGACTGTCGTGCAGCTTCCTATCATGTTAATATTGTTCTTGGAGAGTGTTTCATATCAGAGTGAGCAATAACAGCCCCACAGTGTTCCACTGCCCAAATATGTACTTTTTTTTTTTCTTTTTAAAGTTATACAAAATCATCACAGCCAAAATGAGGCTATGGAGACATGAAGATTAGATGTCCTGTGACAAAAGGACAGGACACTGGAGTGGGTTGCCATTTCCTTCTCCAAAATATATATATAAGTACAGTGTGTGTGTATATATATATATATATATATATATANATGGACAAGCCCCCTTTCTGGGAGCTTCTTTGGACTGCAGAGGGGAAAAGGTGAGGAGGGGCTCTGGTGCCTGAGGCATCCCCCCCACACACGTAGGAGGCCGGAACACGTCTCTGACCTGCCCAGCCTTCTTAACAAATCCACTTGAACAGGAAACTCATGTTGACAGCATGTTATTACGGGATATTAAGTAGAATTGGATTGTGGGGCTAACCCTTTTGCTGGCTGACTTTCCGCGTTGTGTTGGCCTCCTCTCTGCACCCACCACAACCCCTCAACCCTCTGGGGAGTCCTGGGACGGGGTCTGGGGGGTCTCTCTTTCTACTTTCTTCAACACCTACCCACCCCCACCCTTGGACTATGCCAAGTGGTGATTCTGAGCAATTGGAACAGACTGGGAGATATTTCTGACCATGTGGGAGTGGGTGACCTTCTTTCTCCCCAGGATGACTGACTGGAAACGTGAGGAGGTGCTGGGTGGGATGGGATTTTTCCAGAGAGGTGTCCTAAAGCCTGAGGTCTGATGGACAAATGTTGAGGAAAGACAGAAACAGGTATAGGACTCGGGGGAGGGGGCCATTGCTGGAACCCGTCATAGAACCCAGGGAAGGTGATGGGTTCTCAGAATAATACACACTTCTGGGTTAACAGCTAGCAGACTTCCCTGGTGGCCTGGTGGTTCAGAATCCACCTGTCAATGCAGGAGACAGGGGTTCGATCCTTGGTCGAGAAACTAAGGTCCCGCATGCTGAGGGGCATCTGAGCCCGTGTGCCACAACCACTGAGCCCAGTACTGTAGAGCCCGTGCTTCACAAGAGAAGCCACTGCAACGAGAAGCTTGCCCACCGCAGCTCAAGAGCAGCCCCGCGCTCGCCTCAACCGGAGAAAGCCTGGATGCAGCAATGAAGACCCAGCGCAGCCAGTAAATAAATAAACAAACAGCACCATTATACAAGGTTGTTGTAAGGATTAGAATATATACAATGCTTGTGAGTGCCTACCATGTACCAGGCACCATGGCAAAGGGTTTATGCATGTTCTCTCATTTCCTCATGACCGTACAGAGTGGATTCTTTACTTATCCCCATTTTGCAAAAGAGGAAACTGAGGCTCCCAGAGGTCTCACAAACGCCTGAGATGGTACAGCTTGGGAGAGTGGAAGCGAGGGTCTGACCCCAGCCATCTGACTTCAGAACTGTGGTTTCAGCCATTGTACATAATAGCTCATATCAGCTGCGGTACTAGCCACTTAGAACAAAATAGCCAGTGTGTGGATTTTGGTGCCAGATGGCTGCTCAGATAGTGTAGGTGTTTGTCCACAATTCTTCCTTCCCTCTCTACCCTTGTCAGGGCTTCCCTGGTTGGGGGAGATCATGGTCCCACTCCATTGCCTTTGGTCTTGACTATGTGACCAACTTCAGCCAATGAGGTGTTAGCCGATATGATGCAAGAAGAGGCTTTGAATGGCTTTGTGTGGTTTCGCTGCCTCTGTTCATCCTGAACTCTGTCCCAGAAGGAGATGTATAAACAGACCTGGAACCAACCCACAGTTCACAGCCAAGCCTCGCTGTGCCTGGACCCCAGGACCCAGAGCAAATGATAAGCCGTCTGAGTTGTTGTTACACCTTATTTGTAGAAGCTATGGAGCTGCCCTGCTCTGATCTCCCTTCAAGAAAGAACTTGCTGTTGATGTGTAGGAGCGTGGTTAGCAGAGAGTCACCAGCTGCAGCCTTTTTCAGATCCACTGCAGTGCTGCTTTTTTTCCCTTTCAGTTTTATTGAGATATAATTGACACATAACACAGTGTGAGTTTAAGGTGCATAGCATGTTAATTCAATACATTTATAATCTGCAAAATGATTACCACCATAGCATTCACTGCCACCTCCATCCCATCACATGGTTACCAGTTATTTTTTTGTGATGAGAGTATTTAAGATCTACTGTCTTAGTAACATTCAAGTACATGATCCAGAAATACTAGTTATTATCACTGACTGCAGTGTTTGAGTGACTGGGCATGCTGAGCATAGGTCCTAGGGTCTAACCATCTCTGCCCAACTCAAGGCTCCTTTAAGGGGCAGTCTGCTCTGGAGCTCCCTGTTAGACTGTCTGAGACTTTGTCAGATCTTCACTGTGGTGTGAGACTCTTCCTGTCCAGTCCTGCTCCCCCTCTCCTTTACCTTTCACAAGTGTTACTCTCACCTCCATCCCCAATAAACCACTGCATTCCTAACCCAGTCTCAGCTTCTGTTTTCTTAGAGTAATTGAACTGACATAGCCTTATTGCCATAAGACTTAATTCACCTGGGTTCAAATACTGACTACACAATTCACTAGATGCCTGACTGTAACCATACGATGACTCAGTTTCCTCATCAGTAAAAAAAAAAAAAAAAAAAAACAGAAACACCCATCTCATAGCTTTTTTCTGAGTGTTGCTAAGATAATCCATGTACAGTGTTAAGCACTCGATAAATGTTAACGGAGATCGCCAGAGGTAGTTGTAAATCTCAATAAATAAATGCTAGCTATCTATGAATGATGCACAGTAAAATATCAAGTCAACAGATATAAATCTAGGGCAGATCTTAAAAGACTGAAGAGTAAGGAAGGTGGGCAGATGAGTTGCAACTGTGGACAAGTATAAAGAAGAAAAAAGAATGCAAGTTTGCAAATGAGATGGTCAATATATTCTGGGCCATCATTTGTAACCAGAAAAAAGATTACCAGACTTCTGTGTGATCCTCACCATCTTCTAAATACTTTCATGCATATTTTCCTCCAAGAGCTCTCCAAGAAAGCCAGTTCAAGCATCACCATCTCCATTTTACAGGTAAAGGAACTGAGGCACAGAGATGCTAAAAGCTCACCCCATGGCACACAGTAAGTCCTGGAGGCAAGAGTGGAGCCGTGTTTGCAGATCTACCTGCAAATAGCATGCTGGGCATCATGGGAAAGCACCAGAACAAAAAAGTAAGGGGCTACCTCAACCACTACAAAAGCAATTCTGGGGTCTACCACTCAAGAAGGTATTTTAGATTGCACAGAAGAGGATCAAATGAACATCAGCATCTATGAGGTTGGAGAGGAGAGACAGATCCAAGAGCAGTTTTCATCTGTCAGGACTTGGAGATAAACCAGATCTCTGCTGTGATGACAAGCCCTTACATTACCCCCCACCCCAGGTCAAAATATTTTATTTCAAATGCTTCTCTGTGGTATCAGTGAAGAATCACTTCCAGCCTCTAGTAACAGAGACCCCCCCCCCTCCGCCCCGCCCCAGTGACTTAGACATTGGTGAGTAGAGGGAGATGGGAATTTTTCTCTCTTTGTAAAAAAAGCTTGTTGGGGACAGAACAGGGCTGACATGGTAGCTCCTCAGTCTTCAGGTACACAGACTGCTATTATTCACTCCGCTTTCTTAATGTTGGCTTCCATCCTCAGGGTCACCTCACAGCCCAAAGCAACTGCTGAAGCACTAGCCATCACGTCTGTATTCCAGAGAGGAAGCTGGAAGAAAGGCAGAAAAAGCAGAAAAGGTATGTACAAAACATCTTAAGATTTCTGGTCATATTTCTTTGACTACAACTTTAGCAAATGGACACTTTAAGCTGAAAAAATAGGTTGAGAAGTGTAGTATTTTACCTATGGACATCACCATTCTGAATAAAATGCAATACCAAGGCAGAGGAGAGAACATACATTGAGTAGGCGACTATTAGTCTCAGCTATACCCATAGAAACAGATTTTATTAGGAGATCTGTTTCCAAAGTCCTGCTCTTTATAGTCCCAATTTATTCAGAGCTCAAATTTGACCCAAATTATATTGTTAAGGGAAATTAAGGTTCCCAGGTAGGACTGTGTTGGGGTTAGGTCCTGAAGCCACAATTTTAATAGCTTGGTTTCAGGTTTATAAACAACTCTGTCTGATTTGACCCAAAAAGGAATTTACCAGAATGATACTGAGTAGTTCAAAATTCCTCCAGGAGGTTTGGAATCTATAATCAATGCCCCAAAGCCTGTCACAGCACTGGTCTGGTGTAGAAGCCACTGCAGTTACTGCACCGCTTACTGGATCCTGAGTTGCTGGACCTCCCACTGCTGCTGCCACCAACCCTGAGCAAGGATCTGCTGCAAACCTATCACTCTGCAGCTCAAGTCTTGCTGCAACCACATTGCTACCAGTGGAGATTCTCACACAGTTTTTGCTTCTTTGTGTCATGGGCTTTGGATTCAAAGTCCAGGGTGTTTGCTTCTGACTAGGTACGGCCCAGGTCACATGGCCATGTTCTAGCTGCAAGGGAAGCTGGAAGGCAAGTATCTGGCATTTCCAGTTTTGTTGCAGAACTGAGGCTCTGTCTTCCACTAGGACTCATAAGTTGGGGAATTCTCCCAAATACGGATCAAGTTCAGATGGTGGTGGGCAGCCCGCAAAATTGTAAATGACTATTATAGGATTTTGTAGAAGTTTCATGTAAACCTCACGTTAACTCATAACCTTCCAAGAAAAATCCAAAAGGTATAGATTATATCATCGAGAACTAAGGGAAGAAATCCGGCCCAAGTGTTTGAGGTAAGATGCTCTTGTTAGACCAAGGTTCTGGGGATTCACCAGCCTTGACCTCAGTAGCCCTTCTTAACCCCTGGAGGGTATCCCTTCCTTTTCTCTCTGGGGTAGGGGCAGAATGGTGGCTCGAAGCAATGCTGGGGCACCATTTGCCTCCCTATACCAAAGGTCCTTTCTTCTGCTTGAGGCTCTGGTTCCGTCTTTAAGAAAACAAGAATACAGTGGATTTGGACTCTGATTAGCCCTTGGCAGCTGCAAATTCCCGGGGAGTTCACCTGGCCTCACTGAGATTGCTTCCTCATTTGAAAATTGATACACATCTTTCAGGATAGTTGGGAGGATTTGTTGAGGCAGTGTGAAAAAGCCCAGAACTTAATAAAGGTTCATTGTGTATAACTTCAACGTGAATCAAAATCGTTCCTGTTTTTCCTCCTAGCATTAGCCCCTTACTGAACAGAGGGGATGGGATATCTGGTTCAATGTCTGATGACAGGAGGATGAGAGAGCTGGAGCTCGGGGACTCTGTCAGGACACTCTCTCAGGACAACTGTCCAGCACAACAAAAGACAAGGTTTACTCTCAGGGGTAAGTTCGAAATACACAAGAGCATTAAAAAAGTGAAACACATTCATGGGTGACAGATTCATAATGGGATTATTGATTCAAACACAGATCCTTTCTCTTCCTTGTATTTTCCGCGCTCCTCCCTCCAAAAATTGTTGCTGACGGCTGGGCAGTGACTCAGGGAAGCAGCTAGCAGAGGACAGTGACTTGGCTGCAGCTGGTGCTAAAAATGACCAGCATCACAGCAAAGGAGGGAGAAGGCATCGTCTCTCAACCTAATCTCCCTCCCTGAGACTTGGTGTCTTATATTTCAACAAGGGGGAAAGAACTTGAGAAGTTGAGTGGATTAAATGCCATAAGGGGTCAGACACCCATTAATAATAGTGATAAGAATCATGATGTATGGAGTCCCCAGGGCCAGACACCATGTTAAATGCTTTAAAAACAGTAGCTCCTTCAATCGTGGACTCAAACTCCATGAGGCTAGGGCTAGGTCTGTCTTGCTCCTTGCCATATTGTCATCTTGGAATCTTCCCGCAAGATGATACTAACAACCAATACTTCCAGGAACGCTCTATTGTAGCCTTATTTTGTATATTCATGGTATTACCTTACTCACTATTCTTAGCACTGTGCATTTCTAATCTTCATGACAGTTTTAGAGGTAGGTACTACTATTATCCCCATTTTATGGACGAGGAAACTGAGGCACAGGAGGAAGACAGAAGCTGGGTAGATTTCCCAAGATCATCAAGTAAATGATAGAGCTGGATTCTGAATCCAGGAAATCTGGCTCTAGAGTCCATGCCCTTGACCCCTATGCTAACTCAAGGGGTCAGGAAATGCTCACAGGTCCACTGTCTGGCTACTTTATAGGTAAAGCAATCGAAGCCAAGAAGGAAGTTAAATGATGGCTCAAAGTCACAGAGCTATTAGGTAACACATCCAGGATGTGGATGCAGGGTGACTAAACTAAATGTCTCTGAAAGGCATTTACTCCTCCAGCCCAAGCCCCTGGGGCCTGCCTTTCCCTGTAGCTTTCCCCCACTCCAGAGTCCACAAATGTCCTCTGTCCTACTGGGTCTAGCCTCAGTAGGGCAGATCAGAGACACTCCAACCAGGAGTCCTCCCAGAGTCCAGTTCCAAGGGTGGGGCTGGCTGCAGGCTGACTCTGGGCCTTCCCTTCACTGCAGCTTCTAGCAAGCGTGCGTCTCAGAGGGCCTGGGGTTGTCCTTGTTCCCAGCCTCCTAGGGTGGGATGGAGACCATCTCACTGAGAGTGGGAACTAGCAGCTTCAGACACAAGGTTTGGTCAAGAGATTTTTCATTCTCATCTCTTGGTGAGAGCCGAGTTTCCATCACTCACATGCTTGTTTTCCATCTCTCATGTCCTTGCCCATTGGCTGGCATCTGGCTCATCGTGGATGTCCTGTGATAAGTCAGGGATATGACAACTGCCATTTATGAAACATTCCCATTTATCTTCCCAGGGTAGGCTGGCATAGAAAGGAGGCCAAGAGAGGGATGGAGTCAAAAGAAAACAGCTTTTGACACCAGATTCATTTGATGTTGAGTCTGGCCTCTGCTATTTACTTGCTCCCAAGCTAGGGAGCTTGGGACAAGTCACCTAACCTTCCTGGAAACTTAAGTTTTCCCATTCAAGAAATGGGGATAGAAATTCTTATCTGGAAGGCAGAGCCACTGCTTTGCACAGCTCCAGGGGGCACCATTCACATGTTTGTCTGTGTGACTGGTACCATACGGAACCCAACTCCATAGAATAAAGGTGAAGGATGCCTTTGAGACTGCACATCCCTGAGTCTACACCTTGCAAGTAAGAATAGCTATGACAGCTTCAAAATGTGGGACCAAGATGCTAATTGGGTTCTTGTGAAGACCTGATTTCATGCTGTGTAAAGGGACTCAGGAACATGGGTGCACAGTAGGCAAGGCATTATTATGGGATAAGGAGGCAGTCATTAGAGTGAACAGTGCCTGTTTCCCAGACAACCCCTGCAATGAGGGATGTCCCTGCCTAGTTCTGGCTCCTATGTGGACCAGGCCAGAGCAGATGAAGACCCACCTTCCAACAGCCCAGTTAGCAAGGCCTCAGCTTCCATATCCTATAAGGTTTCCTCTTACTTCTCAGATTGGCCTCATGGTGACCAGAGGGCACTGGATACTCTGGCGGTAGGCTAGGAGAATGATGGGATTTCAATCTATTTGGAAGTCTGCTGTTGACTAGCCCAGAAATCATGAATGGAATTTCTCACCAGCCTTGTTTTCTAGGGTCTGCCCAAAGCAACTGACCCTATCTTTATTTCCCCTTGTAGAGTGCTTTCAAGTCAAGAAGCCCTTATTAAAAGCCTACTATGCTAGGCACAGTGGAGAGGGAAGTATTAAATACCAAGGTGGACAGACAGTCCTCAGCCCCAAAAAGCTCACAGAAGCATTAGCTGAGGAGGAGTGCAGGTACTCTGGGGTCCACGGTGTGTGCATGTGTGTGCGCGCGTGTGTGTGTGTGTGTGTGTGTAGAATCGCCTTCACTTAACACCTGGACCCAAAGGAGCCCACCTCCCTGAAAGCAAGGAATCAGTAGCTCCACTGCCCACCTTTGGAATTCAGGCATTTCTTATTTCTCTGGGTGAGGGGCCTGCCTGCCTAAAGCAGTTTCCTGCTGCCTCTCGTGGACCAGGTCCCTTTCCACTGGCCCAGCTGGGTGCATTTCTGCAGCTTCCAACACAGGAGTTAGTCAAGGGATCCCCTGTAGACTGGGGACAGAAGCTCACCTTTTGGTTGCCCCTCACACCCTCCTCCTTCCCTCCACATCAGCAATGCTCTCCTCTTCATTTGTTTGCTCAGTGAACTCTGAGGTATAGCAGACCCTCTGACTTGTCCACCTGATTGACTGGAAACCCCTAGCTCAGAGCTGGTAAGGGCTCAATACTTATTAGTTAAGGGAATGGATAGAAGAGCACATCTGTTGGGCGACCTTCATGCTTTATTCTAGGAAAATGTTCAGATATCCAGTGTTGTGCTCCAGAAGTCACCACCACTCCTCTTTACCTCCAGGGATCCCTACACCTGACCCCTTTATTCATTCATTCGTTGGGGGATATTTACGGAGTAGCTCTTCTGAACTAGGCATTGTATCCTGTGCTTTGGAGATCCCCACATCTCCCACTTCAAACCCCAGGCCCTTCCTTCTCCACATTGCCACCACAGAGCTTGCCCAAGACGCTTGGCCTTCCTTGCTCTTCCTTTTCCCCAGGAGTCCCATATTTGGGCTTCTTTGACCCTGCCAAACCTGAATAGGAGTTGGGGGTGGGGGGGAGCAGGGCCCCCAGTCTCTAGCACCAGCCCTCATCCCATCCTCCCACCCTACTCCAGGGACAGCCCAAGCTGGCTCTGCCCAGAATCCCCAGCCACCCACCTCCTGGGACTGCCCTGAATCTTGTTGCCTCATCTCAGTCTCTGGGGACCCCTGCCTATGGGTGTCCTACAGAGCCCACCCGGTGCCCCGGCCCCCAGCGCCCTGGCCCCTCAGCGCTGCCTGCGGAGGGAGCTGCCGGCTTTTTGGAATTCCTAATCGCTCTTGGCCCCGGTGATTGGCTGCTCAGCTCTGACCCCACTTGGGCTGCCGCCTGGTTGGATAAAAGGGGAATCTCCTTGGGGCTCCAGAGCATTAGACATCGCAGGGGGCACCTGGGACCAACTTCGTGAATCGGGGAGCCAGTCGGGGGGGTGGGGGGAGCACAAGGCTTGCGGCCTCGGCCCCTCCAAAGAGCCGAGAGATGACCGGGAAAGCGGGGGAAGCGCTGAGCAAGCCCAAAGCCGAGACAGTGGCCAAGAGTACCTCGGGGGGCGCCCCGGGCAGGTGCACCGGGTTTGGCATTCAGGAGATCCTGGGCTTGAACAAGGAGCCCCCCAGCTCCCACCCGCGCGCTACCCTCGACGGTCTGGCCCCCGGGCACTTGCTGGCTGCGCGCTCCGTGCTCAGTCCCGCAGGAGTGGGCGGCATGGGGCTACTGGGGCCCGGGGGGCTCCCCGGCTTCTACGCACAGCCCACCTTCCTGGAAGTGCTGTCCGACCCGCAGAGCGTCCACTTACAGCCGCTGGGCAGAGCGTCGGGGCCGCTGGACGCCAGCCAGACAGCCAGCTCGGGTAGGTGAGGGTGAGGCTGTGCGGCTTGCCCGACTGGCGGGAGAAGCGGGAACCCCGCGCCGTCGGCTCTGGCTTGCATCGCCAGGCCTGCTCCTCCGGGTGCAGAAGTTGGCGCCAGGCCGAAGGGTCGCAGCGCGGACTCGGGGCCGGGAAGATGCTCCCCGCGGGGGCCGGCTTTGGGCCCCCGCGTTTCCGGCAGCCGAGCTGTCCAGTCTGCGCTTGAACCCGGTTCTGCGGCAGCGCCCGGCTGGGGCCCCACTAGAAAGGGGGCTTCGGGTGTCGGAGCCCGCGGGGCAGGCCGGGGTCCCGCTTCTCTGCTCCACTTGGGCTGCGGCCTCTCAGAGGAACCACGCTCCCACAGCCCGATTCCGTTCCAGGCGTCAGCGCCCGGAGAAGCCGATGTCAGCTTCGGGCCCCAGCCCTGATGTCCAAAGTTGCCTTGCCCTTCTTCCTTCTCTCCGTTCCAACCCCCAACCACCCACCCCGCACTGGTCAGCTGCGCTTGATTTTTCGCCTCGCGAGCTTCGGGACCACCTGGCCACCGCGGCAGCCCCAGCGGTCGGCATCCGCGATCCCACCTGAGCGTCACCGTATCCGGGGTCCCGACCCTCGCGGGCTAGAGGGCCACCGAACCTTCGGGCCGCTTTCCCGGCCGCACCTCTCCGTCGGCTCGGCCCTCCGCCTCTGGTTCGCGCTCTTCGATTCCCCCGATTTTCCGCTCTCGTTTTATTTATTTATTTTTATTAATATCTGGAGGGGCAACGAAAAGTGGCGCGCCGCAGTCTCTCCAGTTCCGAGCAGGGCCGCACGGTGCGGGCAGTGGAAAGGGGGCTGTGCCCGGGGAGCCCCTCTCTCTTTCCGGAGTCCAGCTCTCCGTGCCCCGGGCTCCGCTCCGAGGGGGTGGGGGGCCACCTTCTGCGCCCGGCGCCGGGGCTGCAAGCGCAGGGGAGGCGCCGAGCCCCGAGCACCGCCGGAGGGGGACCCTACGACCCGGGAGGCTGTCTCGCTCCCCCGCCGTCCGCGTCCCAGGCGTGTCTGGGCCTTTGCTTCTCTTACAACGAAATCCGTCCACCACCTCCGGATTCCGGCGCCGGCCTGGGTAGAAACAGTCTCCGCTTAGGGATGGGGTCGCCCTCACCGAGGGCTTCCCGGGGAGAGCGAGCAGGCCGGGCGGCTCCCGGAGGCCGCCGGGAGTGGGCCCCTCGCTGGGCTTCGGGAGCCCGACGCGCCCGGGGGTTGCCGTGCGCGCCCCCCCGCCTCCATTCTGCCGCCTGTGCCTCCGCCCGCTTTTCAGATTCTGAAGATGTTTCCTCCAGCGACCGGAAAATGTCCAAATCGGCTTTGAACCAGACCAAGAAACGGAAGAAGCGGCGACACAGGTAAGGCCCCTGCAGCGCCTTCTGTCACTTTCGTGCTCACCCATCCCTTGCGGTCCCCAGTTCGGAGGATCGGATCCCTCGGACCCGAATCTTGCCGGCTGTAGATCTGAGGTCCGCGGCTGTGCCGGGACGGGGAGGTCGGACCGGGAGACCAGGCGTGGTTTGGGGACATCCTCCCGGGGCCCTGGCGTCCGGCCATGCCGGGTGAGGATTAGGAGAGGCCGCCGAGGAAGCCGCACGTTTCAGGCTTTTTCCTGCTTCTCCGGGAGAAAGAAGAGGCCTCAAACAGGGCCAAACCCTACCCAGAGAGGGGCTGGAGACACCCATCTGTCGTCCCCGCCTCGGCACATTCGGAGAGTCGCGCACATCACTGGGCGGGGAGGTCGGCTCTCGCCTCCCGCCCCAGCCGGTTCCTCTGCCCCCTGCCCGGTCTCCAGCTCCTCCCCGCTGTCGCTGTCAGCGCCACCAACCCCCTGTCTTTCTGCTCCCATCGCTGGCCAAATCTTGAGCGTGATATCCGCATGGATAGCAAATTTGCTTTCGGCCTCTGTTCCTCTGTGATCCGTAAGCCTCAGTTTCCTTGTCTGTAAAATGGGGAGGGAGGAGTGGGTGGACTGGATGCCCCCGCCAGCCCTGGCTGGAGTGGAATAGGCTGCATTGCAGCATACAGACGAAAAAGAGAGAGGTTATTTGGCTTTGTTTTCCTTTAAATATTTTAAAAACAGACATCACTTGCACAAAGTTAAAATTCAGCCCTGCAAAGTAACGCCCCTGCCCGAGACCCGCGTTCTCTTCGTGGCCCGCACCTCCGCTACCAGTTCCTTGTATAAATTTATCAGGAGGGTTTCAAGAAATAAAGGAGAAACAAAAATCGACCAGATTTTCTGCGGGTGCTGCTTGCAGGCGCTACCCTGCTCTCGCCCTGGCTCTGTTTTCCCGCTTCTCTCTCTGTCCCTGTGAGGGCGGACTCCCCCTCCAGGNAGGCCTGGCGTGCTGCAGTTCATGGGGTTGCAAAGAGTCAGACACGACTGAGCAACTGAACTGAACTGAAGGGGAATGAAAATAAAACATCTTTTTAAGGGAATATTTTTTTAATAATAAGAATCAGTGGGAATCTCAGTCAAGTCACTGAAGTTTAGAGAATAATAAAGGAATTCAATATTTTTTTTAAATGAAAGTGCCAAATAACTTTTTTTGAGTTTCCATTTTCACATGCAGTGTAATCACTGAGCTGTGAATGACTGAGTTATCAGTCTGTCAGCAAACTCCTCGGTATCACAAGCAGAGAAAGTCAAGTAGAGATAGAGCTTTCTTACTGAAGCATTCACATCCTTACATTGAACAAGTATGTTTATATTTTAAAGGTAGGTCTTTTGAAAGAAGAGTTGAAATAAAACATTTCTAAAACATAAGATGTATTAGACCTTGCATGAAACCAGCCCAGGTTTCTTTCCTTCCCTCTCCTTCATTCTTCCCTTTCTTCCTCCCTCTTTTTTCCTTCCTTCCTCCCCTTCTTTCTTGATAACAAATGTGAACGAAACCATATAACAAAAGAGAACATGACAGGCATAATCCCTGGAGTCACATGGTCTTGGATTAAAATCAGCCCAACAATGACTACAGTGAACCCTGGACAATTTAAACTTGCTGCCCATTTATAAAAAGGGACCACACTATTGGATTGCCCTGAAAATTGGATGTCCCCATGCTTATAACCTATTTAGCATTCCACATGGGAAAGCCCCAGAACATTTCAGTTTATACTGCTCTCTGAATTAAGAAGCTCACTCAGAGATACCCCAGGATAATACTACATTAATTTTGATACCTTCATGAACATCACAGTCATGATTAGAATGGCTCAAACAATATAGTCTTCTGTGAAAAGTCACAGATATCAAAGGAAAGGAACAGTTTTGAAAAAGTCTACACTGAAATTTTGTTTTATATTTAGATAAAATCTGACAAGAACAAAGAACCAAAATGAACTTTATAAGTTACAAAGAAATATGAAGTCAAAATTTGGCAGATATTCAAAAAATTTCCAGCATCTAAAGTAAAATCTGTCTTCATGAAGCCTTTGATTTTCCATCATCCAAGCCCAGAATCCTCTGTAACGGAAAAATTGTGAGGAAGATACTACACAAAAGCAACAGTCAAGGCAGCTCAAGTGACACTTGAGTAATAAGGTAATAAGGAGACGTGTAGCTTGAGCTGTGTACCTTGTGGCTGAACCATTGTAACAGGAAGATAGAAGATTTCAGGGAGCTGAATAAGGCATTCACTGCTGACTGATTAATACCTACAGTTGTTTGCACCACTTTAAGAAAATCTACACTCAAGTTTGCATTCCCTGAAAAACTCTTGCGAATGTATATTGATGTCCTTTTCCTCACTCTGTTTACTTTGGTTTGAGGGATATTCTCCTTCAACAGTGTGTGAGTTCTTCTTCATTTCTCAGATGAAAGTGAAGCTGTCCTCTTTCCTNAATACTTATTAGTTAAGGGAATGGATAGAAGAGCACATCTGTTGGGCGACCTTCATGCTTTATTCTAGGAAAATGTTCAGATATCCAGTGTTGTGCTCCAGAAGAAGTCACCACCACTCCTCTTTACCTCCAGGGATCCCTACACCTGACCCCTTTATTCATTCATTCGTTGGGGGATATTTACGGAGTAGCTCTTCTGAACTAGGCATTGTATCCTGTGCTTTGGAGATCCCCACATCTCCCACTTCAAACCCCAGGCCCTTCCTTCTCCACATTGCCACCACAGAGCTTGCCCAAGACGCTTGGCCTTCCTTGCTCTTCCTTTTCCCCAAGAGTCCCATATTTGGGCTTCTTTGACCCTGCCAAACCTGAATAGGAGTTGGGGGTGGGGGGGAGCAGGGCCCCCAGTCTCTAGCACCAGCCCTCATCCCATCCTCCCACCCTACTCCAGGGACAGCCCAAGCTGGCTCTGCCCAGAATCCCCAGCCACCCACCTCCTGGGACTGCCCTGAATCTTGTTGCCTCATCTCAGTCTCTGGGGGCCCCTGCCTATGGGTGTCCTACAGAGCCCACCCGGTGCCCCGGCCCCCAGCGCCCTGGCCCCTCAGCGCTGCCTGCGGAGGGAGCTGCCGGCTTTTTGGAATTCCTAATCGCTCTTGGCCCCGGTGATTGGCTGCTCAGCTCTGACCCCACTTGGGCTGCCGCCTGGTTGGATAAAAGGGGAATCTCCTTGGGGCTCCAGAGCATTAGACATCGCAGGGGGCACCTGGGACCAACTTCGTGAATCGGGGAGCCAGTCGGGGGGGGGGGGGGAGCACAAGGCTTGCGGCCTCGGCCCCTCCAAAGAGCCGAGAGATGACCGGGAAAGCGGGGGAAGCGCTGAGCAAGCCCAAAGCCGAGACAGTGGCCAAGAGTACCTCGGGGGGCGCCCCGGGCAGGTGCACCGGGTTTGGCATTCAGGAGATCCTGGGCTTGAACAAGGAGCCCCCCAGCTCCCACCCGCGCGCTACCCTCGACGGTCTGGCCCCCGGGCACTTGCTGGCTGCGCGCTCCGTGCTCAGTCCCGCAGGAGTGGGCGGCATGGGGCTACTGGGGCCCGGGGGGCTCCCCGGCTTCTACGCACAGCCCACCTTCCTGGAAGTGCTGTCCGACCCGCAGAGCGTCCACTTACAGCCGCTGGGCAGAGCGTCGGGGCCGCTGGACGCCAGCCAGACAGCCAGCTCGGGTAGGTGAGGGTGAGGCTGTGCGGCTTGCCCGACTGGCGGGAGAAGCGGGAACCCCGCGCCGTCGGCTCTGGCTTGCATCGCCAGGCCTGCTCCTCCGGGTGCAGAAGTTGGCGCCAGGCCGAAGGGTCGCAGCGCGGACTCGGGGCCGGGAAGATGCTCCCCGCGGGGGCCGGCTTTGGGCCCCCGCGTTTCCGGCAGCCGAGCTGTCCAGTCTGCGCTTGAACCCGGTTCTGCGGCAGCGCCCGGCTGGGGCCCCACTAGAAAGGGGGCTTCGGGTGTCGGAGCCCGCGGGGCAGGCCGGGGTCCCGCTTCTCTGCTCCACTTGGGCTGCGGCCTCTCAGAGGAACCACGCTCCCACAGCCCGATTCCGTTCCAGGCGTCAGCGCCAGGAGAAGCCGATGTCAGCTTCGGGCCCCAGCCCTGATGTCCAAAGTTGCCTTGCCCTTCTTCCTTCTCTCCGTTCCAACCCCCAACCACCCACCCCGCACTGGTCAGCTGCGCTTGATTTTTCGCCTCGCGAGCTTCGGGACCACCTGGCCACCGCGGCAGCCCCAGCGGTCGGCATCCGCGATCCCACCTGAGCGTCACCGTATCCGGGGTCCCGACCCTCGCGGGCTAGAGGGCCACCGAACCTTCGGGCCGCTTTCCCGGCCGCACCTCTCCGTCGGCTCGGCCCTCCGCCTCTGGTTCGCGCTCTTCGATTCCCCCGATTTTCCGCTCTCGTTTTATTTATTTATTTTTATTAATATCTGGAGGGGCAACGAAAAGTGGCGCGCCGCAGTCTCTCCAGTTCCGAGCAGGGCCGCACGGTGCGGGCAGTGTAAAGGGGGCTGTGCCCGGGGAGCCCCTCTCTCTTTCCGGAGTCCAGCTCTCCGTGCCCCGGGCTCCGCTCCGAGGGGGTGGGGGGCCACCTTCTGCGCCCGGCGCCGGGGCTGCAAGCGCAGGGGAGGCGCCGAGCCCCGAGCACCGCCGGAGGGGGACCCTACGACCCGGGAGGCTGTCTCGCTCCCCCGCCGTCCGCGTCCCAGGCGTGTCTGGGCCTTTGCTTCTCTTACAACGAAATCCGTCCACCACCTCCGGATTCCGGCGCCGGCCTGGGTAGAAACAGTCTCCGCTTAGGGATGGGGTCGCCCTCACCGAGGGCTTCCCGGGGAGAGCGAGCAGGCCGGGCGGCTCCCGGAGGCCGCCGGGAGTGGGCCCCTCGCTGGGCTTCGGGAGCCCGACGCGCCCGGGGGTTGCCGTGCGCGCCCCCCCGCCTCCATTCTGCCGCCTGTGCCTCCGCCCGCTTTTCAGATTCTGAAGATGTTTCCTCCAGCGACCGGAAAATGTCCAAATCGGCTTTGAACCAGACCAAGAAACGGAAGAAGCGGCGACACAGGTAAGGCCCCTGCAGCGCCTTCTGTCACTTTCGTGCTCACCCATCCCTTGCGGTCCCCAGTTCGGAGGATCGGATCCCTCGGACCCGAATCTTGCCGGCTGTAGATCTGAGGTCCGCGGCTGTGCCGGGACGGGGAGGTCGGACCGGGAGACCAGGCGTGGTTTGGGGACATCCTCCCGGGGCCCTGGCGTCCGGCCATGCCGGGTGAGGATTAGGAGAGGCCGCCGAGGAAGCCGCACGTTTCATGCTTTTTCCTGCTTCTCCGGGAGAAAGAAGAGGCCTCAAACAGGGCCAAACCCTACCCAGAGAGGGGCTGGAGACACCCATCTGTCGTCCCCGCCTCGGCACATTCGGAGAGTCGCGCACATCACTGGGCGGGGAGGTCGGCTCTCGCCTCCCGCCCCAGCCGGTTCCTCTGCCCCCTGCCCGGTCTCCAGCTCCTCCCCGCTGTCGCTGTCAGCGCCACCAACCCCCTGTCTTTCTGCTCCCATCGCTGGCCAAATCTTGAGCGTGATATCCGCATGGATAGCAAATTTGCTTTCGGCCTCTGTTCCTCTGTGATCCGTAAGCCTCAGTTTCCTTGTCTGTAAAATGGGGAGGGAGGAGTGGGTGGACTGGATGCCCCCGCCAGCCCTGGCTGGAGTGGAATAGGCTGCATTGCAGCATACAGACGAAAAAGAGAGAGGTTATTTGGCTTTGTTTTCCTTTAAATATTTTAAAAACAGACATCACTTGCACAAAGTTAAAATTCAGCCCTGCAAAGTAACGCCCCTGCCCGAGACCCGCGTTCTCTTCGTGGCCCGCACCTCCGCTACCAGTTCCTTGTATAAATTTATCAGGAGGGTTTCAAGAAATAAAGGAGAAACAAAAATCGACCAGATTTTCTGCGGGTGCTGCTTGCAGGCGCTACCCTGCTCTCGCCCTGGCTCTGTTTTCCCGCTTCTCTCTCTGTCCCTGTGAGGGCGGACTCCCCCTCCAGGCTTCCCTCCCGCCCCGTGGACGTTTCCCCCTGGGGCGCTCTCCTTCTCCCCACCCACCTCATCCTCTTCTCCTCAGTTTGTTCTCATCCTCTTTGCACACTGTCTCTGGGTGCTTGTCTGCATTTCTTTCTTCCTTCACCCCTGGAAATGAACCCACATTTTAAATCGGTTCTTCCTGACTTCTCAGAACCCTACAGGTTTCCACTTGAGTGCGGGTGAACTTCGGCTCGGTTTCTTGGTGACCTCGGTTTGTTCCCTTCAGGCAGCTGCTTGGTTTTGTTTTGTTGTGTTTTATTGTGAACAGAAACGTTATTTTTAGTCCTGATTCTGGGTCATTTTTTAATATCCATCGGTTCAACAAATATTCATTAAAACACCTCCTATGCACCCAACTCAGGCTGGTCCCAGGCTAGCAGATTGGGGAGGGGGTGGGGGTTGCGTTGATAATCCTGTCTGCCTTTGGGCTGCTGGAGGGCAGGTGGGAGTCTGGCCGACCGGGTTCTGTGCTGCTGCCTGAATTGGGGTGGGGTAGGGATTCCCCGAGCAAGGAGAGCAAGGATAGTGTTTCTGCACAGGGGCATCTCCTTGTGTGGCACTTGGAGCTGGCTCACACACAGTCCAAAGTCCATGCTAAGGTTCTCGACCTTCTGTCCTCACTTGATACCCTCTCCCCTGGGGAAAACTTTGGATGCTTCAGAGGAGGTCCCCTAGGAGACAGGACAACTGGTCAACTGCACTAGGTTTCAGGCTGTTTCTAATGTGTGAGGGGAACAGGTTATTGGAGACAGGAGAATGGCTGGTGCCATTTTTAATTAGTTAAAAAAAAAAATCTGACCATCTCTCATTTGGGGAGTTCAGGTAAGAAACCTTGGAATCTGGTGATAAGAGATGAAGATCCCTTAACCTCCCAGAAACATAGGGGGTTTGGAGGAGTTACAGAGGGGAGTGGGGATGGAGTCTCTCCGATTTTCTTCTCTTTACCTGTGAGGCTCAGCTCCGATAGACTGGTTACGACGGGAAACTGAAGGGTCTGGTGGGTTACTTCAGTCGTGTCTGACTCTTTGCGACCCCCATGGACTGAGTCCGCCAGAGTCTTCTGTTCATGGGATTTTCCAGGCAAGTCTGGGGATCTGAGGCATCGTTTCATTTCATTTCGTTTCTTAATTCCTTTCTTTCTTTTAAATAAGAGTTCTGGCACTCGAACCAATGAATGATCTGCCATCATCTCTCTTCTTTGGCTTTGCCCAGGCCACAGTAGCTGTGGGTCTCATTTTTCCTAGTTTTGAAGAAGACGTACACGTTTTGATTGTTTATGTTGACTGTTCAGGCCCTTTCAGTAAGTAGCAGGAGAGAAATAGAAAGCAACAGATCTTCAAAATTCTGAAGAATTAACTTTCTGTATACATAAGCATTCCATTCCCCCCAAGAGAATAGGAGCAACGATTTAGAATCAAACCAGTCATTTTCCATAAAGAGCAGAATCTTTCTCTCTCACACATCCCCTGTGTCGTCCTCCAGGATGCCAAAGCCGACACCGGCAGCAGGAATACCTGGGTTTTCCATCTGTACTTTTTCCTCAGGCTGGGTGGCATCAGGGGCTGCAGGGAGAGATGTTAACCTCCCCTCATACTGGTCCCAGGGTTCAAATCCCAGAGGCTCTACTTCAACCATTGTAAAAGCGGAGTCTGTAAAATCTGGACCATATTACACCCCAGCTTGTTGAGGAAGGTGCAGGATAAAGGTCGCCTAGAACTTGGTGAAATTCAGGTTTGAAGAGAAGAATTTATGTTGGTAAGGGGGTGTGTAGTGTATTTATTTGAGAAAGGGGGATTACGAACCCCCTAAATATCGGAAGTGGAAAACTGTGTGTGCTGGAGCATATCCATTTGCTAGCGGAGAGGATATAGCTTTTACTGGACTCTTAAAGCAGTTTATGTTAATAACTCAAAATAGGTCGACGTAAGCTGCTCTGCGGGGGTTGAGGGCTGTGTAGGTAAGCTCTCTTGGGATGACCTGAATGAACTGCCCCTAAATGGGGCTCCCGCCGGGTGAATGGCTGAACCTGGGTGTGTTGGGATGGTGGGAAGGTGGCCCTTGCCTTCGGGACACCAGAAAGGACAGAGCACCCCCGCTTCCCTCCCTCCCTGCCCTCAAGACTCTGAGGGCAGCTCTCCGGAGCCAGCGAGCAGGGTTGGGTGAGGGGCTGGGAGGTGCGGTTAGTTCCCCACGGTAGAAACCCTGGGGCGGCTGCTGCGTCTGACCTTCCGGTGAGTCTTTGAACTCTTGAGTACAATTTAAAAGACCAGCTCTCCTGTCTGGGAGATGAGACCGGGGCGGCAGATCCTGCCTGGGCCGGAGGCACTTATTTATCTGGTGAGCCCTACATTCAGCGCCTGGGAGGAGGAATAGGGCCTTTCTGCAGTTTCCTAAAACTTGTGTCTTAACACCCTTCCCCAAAAGCACTTTCAGGAAGATTCCCAGTATGAAATGTCCCTGAGGGCTCAAATAATGCCCTAACCACTAGAAGGGAGTGTGGGCCCTCAGACTGGAATGAAGAAGAGTCTGGAGGGTGTCTGGGGATGGGGGCAGGAGAGAGGGGTTGTATTTGATTGTACCGGCCCAGGCTGGGTTTGGAGGAGGAAATGGCACCCCACTCCAGTGTTCTTGCCTGGAGAATCCCAGGGACAGGGGAGCCTGGTGGGCTGCCGTCTATGGGGTCGCACAGAGTTGGACAGGACTGAAGCGACTTAGCAGCAGTGGCAGGAGCCATAGGAGAGGGCTATTTGTCCTCTCTGGGACAAACTCTTTCCATTTTCGGGGTTTGCTGGGTTTGACTCTCTGGGTTTGCTCCCCTCAGGACAATCTTTACCTCCTACCAGCTAGAGGAGCTGGAGAAGGCATTCAATGAAGCCCACTACCCTGACGTCTATGCCCGGGAGATGCTGGCCATGAAAACGGAGCTGCCTGAAGACAGGATACAGGTAAAACAGCCCTGAGTCCCTCTCTCACACTTTCTTCACCCTCAGGGACATCGGCTGCCCCAGGGACCCACATACCCCTCTCTCACCCTCCTGCTCCAGTGTGTGCTTGTCTGTAACCACCTCCTCATGGAACAGTTCATTTACGCAAATATTAGCTGAATACCTACCACGTGAGATGGGTGCTGCTGGAGGGACAGGAGACTTGGCAGACAAGACGTGGCCTGTGGCTGTAGACTGTGGCCTTCCTGAGGAGTATGGCCAGCCGTGAGGGGCACCTGTGGCTGCAGACGGAGTTCTGGGTGGGGCTAGGATTCCGAGCAGGGTCTCTGGTGCGACAGGCGTCTCCCAGGTGGTAAATGTCTGCTTCAAGGCCTGGGTGCTTGGGGGTTGAAGACCTTGCCCCCTCCCTTCCTACCTACTCCCCACCACCTCCATCCACCTGAGGCTCCTTACTTCTCACAACCCAGCAGCTGGTCCTGCCCAGGGCTCCTGCTCCTGGAGTCTCCTGGACCAGCCCAGGAGGCGCTCATTAAGTCGTTCCCCTCACCTCCTTACTGGAGAGTTTTGTGAAGAGCCAGCCCTGCCTGGCTGGGGCTGTCCTCAGCTGTGCTGGGCACCAGGCCTCCTTTCAGCAGCAGCAGGATCCTTCCAAGTCCAGGACTCCCCTTGGTGGACAGAAATGGGTTGCTTAATCATTTCTCCAGGAGGAAATGAAGTCTGATGATTCTCCAGACAGGGCCTCCATGAGGAGGAAGGATGGCTGGGGTGGAAAAACATTTCCAGAAGATTTGAGGTTGCCATAGCTGATTCAAGACCTTGACCCAGAGCTGCTTCTGTCGGGACACCTGAGTGGCTCAGAGTAGTTGACCTGCCAAGGCTTGGAAAGGCAGGGAGGGTCCAGACTTCCTGAAATCCTTCTGCTCCAAATTTCCTCCTCCTTTGTGTCTCCAGGTGTGATGTGTATTGGGGGGCAGGGGGAGGAGCGGGGAGGGGACAAGTCCAGTGAAGGAACCAAATAAGATGTGTAGATTCTTTGCGCTCGCTTACTGGAGAACCAGAGAATGGGGAATGAGGCGAGAGCTGCTTTTCCAGAAGAGCCTTCCTCTCCCCTGGAAGTCTACTGGGAATTTCAGCCAATGGCTTTAGACAGTGACACTAACAATAAGCTCAATTATTCATAAGCAGATTATCTGTTTGGTGCATTATCCACGGTGGCCTGGATCCATCATCCCCACCCAACTAAGTTACAGTGGGGAAAGGCTGGCTGCTGATTTTGAATCCTGTGTGTGTGTGTGTGTGTGTGTAAGCCAAGACCCAATCCAATTCCTGTGTGGTGATAACCCCTACCTGGCCTTCATTAGGGTAAAGCTGGTCCTTACAAGCAGCCAGGGTTGGTGAGGTTGCCAGACTTCCCCTCTGGTTGGTTGCACATTTGCACTATTGACCAGTAGAGTGGAACAGCTCGTCTCTTGCAGTGGGTTGTCCTAAACTCTGGCCGTGGTGGTGGTAGTGGTGGGTGGGAGAGTCCGAAGGCTACAGGGAGAGCTTGCCCTCAGCTGTAACTGCATTGCTATAAACGCTCAGCCCGCAGACTCTAGACTTCTTAAAATTGTCTGAGGGGTTGTCTGCAGGTTGGTGTCTGAAAGCACCAGCACCAGCACGGAGGCGCCAAGGGTGTGGAGTACATTGATTTCCTGGACTGCAAGGATTGACTGTGGAATCTGTGGCTATCGGTGAACCAAGGCAAGGGTCTCTGTAACTCTTCCAGCACTGCCTAGTTCTTCAGCTACATGCTCCCCCCAGAAGGTGCGAGTTATCAAATGGCCCAATCCCCAAATATTTTGAGGCTTCCCAGGTGGCATTAGTGGTAATAGAACCTGCCTCCCAATGCAGGAGACTAAGAGACATGATACAGGTTTGATTCCTGGGTCAGGAGATCCCCTGGAGAAGGGCATGGCAATCCACTCCAGTATTCTTGCCTGGAGAATCCCATGGGCAGAAGAGCCTGGTGGGCTACACTCCATAGAGTTGCAAAGAGTCAGACACGATTGAAACGACTTAGCACACATGCCCAACCAAATGTTTTACCAGGTGGCCTGGGAAAGGACTTCACATCTATTAGTGACAACTATCTATCAAAGCTCCAACCTGCAGAGCAATTCCTGTGTGGCTGGTGTTCTAAGTACAGGACGTGCACAGGAGAGGCAAGGTGGTGCAGTGGTTAGGGACACTTGCTCCAGAGTTAGACCATCCTGGCCTCACCAGGTATCAGTTAGTTGAATGACTGTGGACAGATGAGCCTCCATTGCTCATCTGTAAAATGGGCATGACAGTGGCAGTTGCAGCTTTGATGAAGTCGTGTGTGTTGTGTTTAGCAGAGGGCCCAGCGTGGGGCCTGGCTGTGCCCCTGGGGCTGACCATTCCACCAGTGGATGCACTCTGTTGTTTAGTCATGTCCGAATCTTTTGTGACCCCATGGACTGTAGCATGCCAGGCTCCTCTGTCCTCTACTGTCTCTTGGAGTTTGCTCAAATTCATGTCTGTTGAGTCGGTGGTGCTGTCTAACTGTCTCATCCTCTGCCACCTTCTTCTCCTTTTGACGTGAAAAGAAGGAACGGGGGAAGTTATTAGAGGCTCCAAGTCTGAAGTTAGACATCTTCAGGTGGAATGGAAAGGCTAAGGGACTGGATATTCAGTCAAGGATCCAGGTCTTAGTTCTGGCTCTGACACCGACCAGGTATGGCAGAAGCCGAGTCACTCCCCATCTCTCACCTGAAAAAGGAACAGGGGAATCCCTCCCAGAGAGCTGTCTCCTCAGGGTCACCTCCCTCATTCTGACTCTGGGCTGCCATTGGTGGAACCTACCCAAGGAAGCCCCTGGATGTGTCTGAGACCTACTGTCTAATGAGAACCCAGTGTAGCTGTGAATAGTCAGACATGTGCTGTGCTTAGTCGCTTTCCATGCCTTTTTTCATCGCTTCTTCACAACTAAATGAGTTAGATGCTCTTCTTATCCCCCCTTTCTGGATGAGGTAACTGAGGGGCTGAGAGGTGAAGTAAGTGGTGGACTGGGATTCAAACCCAGTACCACTCAAGTTCTATCTCAAGAGAGCAAATGAAGGTGAAGGGAGGACTTCTCTACAGAAACTGGAATAATTAATACCGATTGCAGTGATGAGGGGTCAGCTCCCTTAATAGTGGCTGATTTCCTCAACTTTTATGCTTTGAGGGCAAGCACTTCCCCCCTCTACATCTCTCTAAGTTGGGGTGAAGGGATAAGTTGCACTGTTAGGGGAAGAAGAGATTTCTAGTCTTCATATCAGTTCAGTTCAGTTCAGTCAGTCACGTCCGACTCTTTGCAATCCCATGGACCGCAGCACTACAGGCTTCCCTGTCCATCACCAACTCCTGGAGCTTGCTCAAACTCATGTACATTGAGTCAGTGATGCCATCCAACCACCCCATTCTCTGTCGTCCCCTTCTCCTCCTGCCTTCAATCTTTCCCAACATCAGGGTGTTTTCCAATGTGTCAGTTTTTTGCATCAGGTGGCCAGAGTATTGAAGTTTCAGCTTAGCATCCGTACTTCCAATGAATATTCAGGACTGATTTCCTTTAGGATGGACTTCATATCAGAGCCAGACACAAAGTCCTTTCTGTGTCTCTGAGAAATGCTAGGATGTGGCATTCTGGAAGCCCCCACCAGATGTCAGCCCTGGGGAAGAGGAAATGGTTTCCAGACTGAGTTTATTTCCTCTGTGGGCCATTCATTCTCAATTTTGATATATTCACTTATGTGTTTACTGTATGTTTTCTGACAGAAGTTATACTTATTTAGAATGCCTACATTACAGACGTGCAAGTGCAACCTGGTATGTTTGGAAGGATGAGGTTTGGATTCTCTGACTAGCGCTGTTCCATTCTGTCTCTTTTAACGTGGTCCCTGCCCAAGGGTGGGGAACAAAGTTTCAGAGGATTACATCCCAGAAATTAATAGATAACCACATGGGTGGGAAAAGACTGCAGTGTGCCTCAGCCTGGGAAATGGATTAGAAACACAGGGCAGCTTTCAACTGATTGATTGGTTTTTTTTTAACTTTATTTTTTACTTAAAAAAAAAAATAAAACTTTTGGCTGCACTGGGTTTTTGTTTTTGGCATGCAGGCCCTTCAGGGCTTCCTTGGTGGCTCAGCATTAAAGAATCTGCCGGCAATGCAGGTGATGCAGGAGACTCAGGTTCAATTCTTGGGTGGGGAAGATCCCTGGGAGGAAGGCATGACATCCCACTCCAGTATTCATGCCTGGAGAATCTCATGGACAGAGGAGCTTGGTGGGCTGCAGTCCATGGGGTTGCAAAGAGTCGGATATGACTGAAGTGACTGAGCATGCAGGCTCTTCTAGGGCTTACCCTGAGGCATGTGGGATTTTAGTTCCCCAAGGAAATGGCAACCCACTCCAGTATTCTTGCCTGGAGAATCCCAGGGACAGAGGAGCCTAGTGGGCTGCCATCTATGGGGTCGCACAGAGTCGGACACGACTGAAGTGACTTAGCAGCAGCAATCATCCCTTGCATTGGAAGGCAGATTCTTAACCATTGGACCACCCAGGAAGTCCCAGGGCAGCTTTCAAAAATTACTCCTGCCAGAGACTTCCTTGATGGTCTAGTGGCTAAGACTCTGTTCTCTCAAAGCAGGAGGCCCAGGTGAGATTCCTGGTCAGAGAGCTAGATCCCACATGCTGCCACTAAGAACCTGGTGCAGCCAAATAAATATATAAATATTTAACGTAAAATAAAATTACTTGTGCCAGCCTCCCACACTTACCAATACTGATTTAACTGGTTTGGTGTGTAGCTATGGCATCTTTTTTTTTTTTAATTTTGGGGTACACTGGGTCTTCATTGCTGCACAAGGGCTTTCTCTAGTTATGACAAGAGGTAGCTACTCTTTTTTTTCTTTCTCAAACTTCTCAAATGCCTTTATTTTGATAAACTAAAATTGAAAATATAACTTCAAGATTTCTAGACTATTGTATTATTTTTTCCTTTTAAAAAATGCATTTATTTTTAATTGGAGGGTAGGTGCTTTACAATATTGTGTTGGTTTCTGCCATACATCAAGATGACTCAGCCGTAGGTATACATATATCCCCTCCCTCTTGAATTTCTCTCCTACCTCCCCCCCCATCCCCCCCCAGGGATTAGTCTTTAGTTGCCATGAGCAGGTTTCCCATTGCAGGGGGCTTCTCTTGTTGTGGAATACAGGCTCTAGGGCGCAGGGGTTTCAGTTCTTGCAGCACATGGGTCAGTAGCTGTGGTGCACAGGTTTAGCTGCTCCGCAGCATGTGAGATCTTCCGGGGCCAGGGATTGAACCCGTGTCTCCTGCATTGGTAGGTGGATTCCTAACCACTGGACCACCAGTGAAGCCCTGTTTGTTTTTAAAGTTCTCCAGGTGACTGTATGTAACCAGTGTAAAAATGCTGGGTCAGAGGCTCAGGAAAAGTGTCTCTGCTTTAAGTGAGTTAATATGAGTGGAAGAAAGTGGAGTATTGGGTGACACAGTGGAATGACCTGTCCAGGAATTCAGGGAAGGATGCTCCCTGGGCCTGCCAGGAAACATAGGCAGAGCTGCCCTCTAGTGGACATCAGAGGCTGCAGCAAGGCCAAGCTTCTCTGAGCCTGAAGCTGGGACTGGAAAGGGTGTGCTGAAATATGTTGTTAGAAGTGCTGAGTGCGCATGGAGTGCGAGGTCGTTAAATCACGCCAGCAACTAGCTCAGATTAATCAGCTTCCAGTCAGAGGAGAGGAGGGAAGGTAGGTGAATGTGTTGAAAACTGCCACGGGGCCGAAGAAGCAGGGCCTGATAGCCTGGGGCAAGACGGGAGGGCAGGGCCCGTGGATAGCCAAGGGGCCAGAATGTGCAGAATATCTATTATGCATGGTGTCTCCTTTAGGGGGTGACCATGGAGGGACCCCAGAGGAAAGGAGGCCTGGGCATGTCATCGTGTGGGGCTAGAAGGCTGGGAGTTTGCAAGGACAAGAGATGCCCTGGTTACCCACAAAGAGGACAGAAGGCTGACAGCCTCACCGGCTTGAAGGGTGCCCTGGACCAGAAGAGCATCCCTCTGGCAAGAAGCCCTATTATGGATCCGGTCCATCCATGAAGGCACAAGTTCTTGGGCCCCTCTCTGCCAGGTGTGGAGGCACCAGCGGTTGACAGCCAGAGGCCTCCTAGCTGGGCTCTCTGAGTGCTACCGGGGCACCACCTGTGAAAAGAAGCTCACCAGGAAACCCAGGCTCTTCCTTGAGCTGGAAGACCTTCCCCACTCTCCCTTGCCTGGAACTCCCAAGTTGGTGACCATTGATGTCCCTTGTGAGCCCCTTCTCAGGCACTCGGAGGCCTGGAAGAGGAAGGCAGGGCTCTAATCCTTGCCAGGGTCTGCACGCCGGTCCTCCTGAAGAGTTCCGACCTGACTGCCTTGGGCTCGGAGTAGTGGCTGCTGGAAAGTGTGCAGTCTGGAAAGTAAGAGAGGAATTGAAGGAGTACTGTGGGTTTGCCAGAGCTAAGGGACCAAGTAGGAAACAGGGCCTAAATGAAGGAATCTCAAAGGTGGGAGATGGGAGGACCTGGCTTTATGTGAAGAGTGTCACCGAGCATTTGGTCATTTGTCCGTAGAATTCATCCAGCACCAGGCCAATGTTTTCCAGTTCTTACAACATGCCATGCCTTTCCCATGCACTATTCTATTGAATTTTTACAACAAACCTTCAAGGAAATGGTATCATAGGGCAGACAAAGAATCAGAAGCTCAGAAAGGTTAAGAACATGCCCAAATTCACAAAGGCAGTTGGAGGCAGAACAGAATTCTCCAGTCCCTCTCATAGCCGTCAGCATAGGTGGTTTCTTACATTTGAGCCTCAAGGGTCTGGGATACATTAGAAATGCAAGGAGTGTTGCAGGGGGCATCTGTTTGGCCCCTAGAGGGGAAGTCTAGACTAGAGTCTAGTGTTAGTCACTCAGTCGTGTCTGACTCTTTGCGACCCTATGGACTGTAGCCCACCATTCTCCTCTGTCCATGGAATTCTCCAGGCAAGAATAGCAGAGTGGGTTGCCGTTTCCTTCTCCAGGGGACCTTCCCAACACAGGGATCGAACCTGTGTCTCCTGCATTGCAGGCAGATTCTTCTCTGTCTGAGCCAACAGGGAAGCCCCTAGAGGGGAAACTAGAGACTATCTGTATTGAAATCTTACAGCCTGGAGGTTAATTCTGTCCCCCCCACCATAGCTCCTGTGGTAGTTGGTGTTATTAGTTAGTCTAGCCTTGCTGCAGGGCCTGTCTTGGAAGAGGCCAGAGGAGCAAGTAATGCCACTAATGAACCTGCTCCCTGCACAGACTCCCACTGACTTTCTGTGCCTCCACTGAAATAATAATGAAAATGAAATTCGCTCAGTCGTGTCTGACTCTTTTCAACCTCATGGATTATACAGTCCATGGAATTCTCCAGGCCAGAATACTGGAGTGGGTAGCCTTTCCCTTCTCCAGGGGATCTTCCCAACCCAGGGATCAAACCCAGGTCTCCTGCATTGCAGGCGAATTATTTATCAGAATACTGGTATGGGTAGCCTATCTCTTCTTCAGGGGATCTTCCCGACCCAGGAATCGAACTGGGGTCTCCTGCATTGCAGGTGGATTCTTTACCAACTGAGCTATCAGGGAAACCAGAAGTAATAATCAGTAGCATCTGTTGATGCTAGGATGAGATGAGATGAGGATGAGATGGTTGGAT
>SJYV01012307.1:1089464-1158066 GCA_006410875.1 Neotragus pygmaeus | reverse complement strand
ACTTCTGGGGTGCTTGGGCGTCTCACCACCACCACCATCCCCCAGGAGTCAGAGCTTGTGGAGCGGCTGTGAGGGAAACACGAGGGGGCCACCGGGACCCCACCAGCTTGAGGGACAGTGCAGCTGGCCCTGGCCCTGACTCCTGTCAGCTCCCGGAAACCTCAGGAAAGCTGCTTGGGGGGACCAAGACATTCCCCCCTCCTCCAAGCATGGCCGGGACCTTGGGATCGCCTCCAAAAACCCGGATCGGGTGTCGCTGATAGATCCAGCGAACCCCATGCTCTCATTCCCACCCTGCCGCAGGCAACTTCGGGGCCAGAGAAGCGTCCCCTAGCGGTTATCTCTAGGTCCCCACCTTTACCTGCTCTCCTCTTCACACACACAGAATTTTATCTTCCCTCCCTGACTGAGGTATGGCTGCCCAGCTCCTCCACTACCACTCAGGGTTAAAGTCCAAACCTGTGGAAAGCGGGTGAGCGGAGGCCCCACAGAGATTGACCGGGACAGGGCAGAGAAGGGAGGCTGACTCAGGCCTGCTGGGAGGGTCCCTTGCCCGGGGCTCTGGGTGGGTTGAGGTTTCCTGACACCTGGACGAAATGCCTTCTGCTGCCTGAGTCCTCACTCACCTCACCTGCCTGGGACTGCCCTGGCCTCTGGAGCTCTGATGTGGAGGAAGAGCCTGAACCAAAGGCACTGCTAATTCATCCCCTGAAAAGGACTCTGTTCTTCTGCAGGTCAGACAGGGATGCTGGAGGTGTGAACCCTTGCATGAGAGCTATGAGGCTCAGGTTTCTCAGGGGCAAACTGAGGACCACATGGGAACTGCCCAGCTGCAAGACCCAGGCCAGGAGGCATCCTATTACATCACCCTAAACTACTTTGATTGAAAAAAAAAAAACAAAAAACATTTTGCCCATCATATTCTTGCAGAACTTGTATCTCACTCTGGACACCCTGAACCAAGAGGAACCCCAGAGGTACCGAGGGGTGGGTGAGCTTAAGTAAGGATGCCCTTACTTGGAGAAACCAAAGTCACCAGGGAATGGGGCCACTGGCAATCAAAGAGGTGTGGCCCTTAAACTCCAGGCAGACACGGGTGTGGGTGTGTGTGTGGGGTGCTGGCCTCTGCCTCATAGAGGACGCCCCTGACCTGTTCCTCTGCACTAGCAGGTCTGGTTCCAGAATCGCAGAGCCAAGTGGAGGAAGCGGGAAAAGTGCTGGGGCCGAAGCAGCGTCATGGCCGAGTATGGACTCTACGGGGCCATGGTGCGCCACTCCATTCCCCTGCCGGAGTCCATCCTCAAGTCCGCCAAGGACGGCATCATGGACTCCTGCGCCCCGTGGCTGCTGGGTAAGAGCCCACACCCTCCCTGGGGTCCTGCCCCTGGGGCGAGGGGAGCGGGCTCCCGAGGAGGGGACAGAGCCCTGAGGCAGGAATGCCTGGTGGCCACAGCAGCCTGGCGGGAGGGAGGCTCCAGGAAGCTGGCCTCCCAGTCTCCCTTGGCGGGGGGCCTCCGAGGGCAGGCTGCACCCAGGGCTGGGGGTCTGCCCCTCGGCGCCTAGGACTCTCATTCTGTGGGTTCTGTCGCTCTGTGAGGAGAGGGTGGCTATTGCCCCGGGGGATGTATCCTATTCCCCTGCCAGAGCTGGGAATGAAATAGCCCCTCTTGGGGGCCCCGAGGTCCCTTTGGCTGCCATTCCGGCTTTGCCCAAAGGACTTCTTCCCCCTAAACCCCCCCACCTGGCAGTTTGGGGTTCGGAGATCTGGTATCCCACAGGGAGCGCGGGGGAAGCAAGTGCTGTGCTGGTGAAGGGACAGACAGGATCCCGGGGTGGGGGGGGCCGGAGCCCAGGGACGTGGCTTGGAGCAGCCATCTGCCGGGCCTGGTGGTCCGCCGCAGCCTCTGCCCCGCCCCCCGGGACGCACGCGACAGCGGTGTGTGTAGTAAGGCTTTCTGCTCGTCCTTAATTCTGGCCTCTCTCTATCTTTGCCGTTTTTTCAGTTCAAGATGGCTTTCCCAGGCGCTTTTCTAAACCCGAATACCAACAATTCTTTTTAGGGATGCACAAAAAGTCGCTGGAGGCGGCAGCCGAGTCAGGGAGGAAGCCCGAGGCGGAGCGCCAGGCGCTGCCCAAGCTCGACAAGGCGGAGCCGGAGGAGCGGGGTTCCGAGCCCCCCGCTGCCATGTCCCAGGAGGAACTGAGGGAAAACAGCATCGCCGCGCTCCGAGCCAGAGCGCAGGAGCACAGCACCAAGATGCTGGGGACTGTGTCCGGCCCCGACGGCCTGGCCCGCAGCGCCGAGGAGCCGGAGCGAGAGGAGGCCGCGGACGAAGACAGGCCGGCGGAGAGGCTGAGTCCAGCGCGGCTCGAGGACGTGGCTTAGGCCAAGGGTTCGCGCAGACGCCGGAGCCCCAGGACTCTGCTCTCCTCGGGGGCCTGTGGTGTTGGGAGGTGTTCTCCCAGGCGAGGCCCGGGCCCCGCAGGCCCTCCGTGCACCACCCCCCGGGTGACTCCAGGCACAGCTCGGTTGTGGCTGAGGCTTTGGGCCACGCTGAGACATCCCTACCTAGTTCTGACCTGTCCAGCACCTTCCTCATCCTCACATCCCTGACTTAGAAGCCTTCTTGCTGCCCCAGACCACCCCCTCAGGCTGCTTCCACTCAGTTCTTCGGCTACTCTCACTGTCTGAATCCACCCCTGGTCTCTTGCTCCAAAGCGCCCTCCTTCCCAGCTCTGTACCCACCGGTGGATTCTGTTCTGCCCAGACCCAAAGCCCTCAGCTGCAAATACTGCCACCGCGGCCCCAGGGATGGAGAACCTGCTCTCCACGCTGGTGTCCGGAGTGCCCCAGCCCCCCAGCAGAACTCTGCTCCCCCACTTCCGCAGTGTGGGTATACTGTCCTGCCAGCCCCTGGGCACAACCTCTGCCCACCCCCACCACTGGGGCCCAGATTACAGATTATGCTTGGAAAGCCTCAGCCTTGGGCCCCTCAGCCAGCCTTCATGTCATGCCCTTCAGAGTCAGCCTCGGGAACCGCCCTCCACACCCAGCCTGTCCCACTGTTCCTCCCTGCAAAGATGCCAGGGTCGCAGGGGGGGCTGTGTACAGTACCTGCAGTGAGGCCAGGGCGGGCCCTGTAGCCAGGGGACACCTCTCACAGGTGCTCTAGCTACTGCCCCTTTGGGAAGCCAAATCCTCCAGCCGGGACACTTGGGTATGTCTTCTGGAACATCCTGACCTCTGATACCCTGCCTGTGACCTTGACTTGCTGTGCAAGGCATCCTTCCCCTAGAGCTTCTTGCAAGTTACCGGCTTGCTCGTGCCCTACCTTGGAGCCACCCAATCCAGCTGTAAAATGAACACACAGGAGACCACAGATCTTGACTCAACTTGATCCAGGTCATTCCTGGAGTGGGCCTGGGGCTATAAATAGGCATCATGAGTTGATCACAAGAAGGGTGTGAGAAAAGCTGAAAGGAGAGTAGAGGACCCAGTGTTAAACCCAAACTACAGGCACACACACCTTCAGGCCAGATGTGAGCCGCGGAGCGTGTTATCTAGAGTCAGGCAGTGATGGTGTTGGAAGAGGGGATGGAGGTTTCTTCCTGTCTGCTGATGGGAGGACTCATCCATACTGATGGCATCTTTGTAGCGGTCCCTTCCACCCCCAGCCCAGACACATGTCCCTCTCACTCCCATGGATTTTTCTCTATCATCCCACCCACCTTTGCAGGGATTCCCTTGTAAGAAAAAGGCCTGAGACAGTGAGTTGGGATTTTAATTTCATATCAAAAGTTGATTTCTTATTCATTCCGTTCATGGACCTTTCCCCCAGTTCTTCTTGTCTTTGTCTCCCTTTGGTTTGAAGAGTTAGATGGTAGCCCCTGGTGTGTAAATAATGTACATAGAGTCAACAGAAAGAAACTTGATATTGAAGTGTTTGAAATATGGAACTGTAATAACTTCTAGGTATTCAAAACCTGTGATTTCTGTGCCATTTTCTGTAAAGATACAAATAGGAATAAAATTGATGTAAAAACAGCAGGGGAGGGATCCAGGAGTCCTCTGTGGATGAGCATAGTGTCTGTGTGTATGAGTGGTATAAAAAGTATTGGGTTGCCCAGTATGTTCGTTCAAACCCTGACCAAACATTTTGGCCTACCCAATAAATCGGTGAAGTCAAGTTTAGGTCAAAATGACTAGATTCCTATTTTAAAATTACTACTACTGTAGAGGCACGGTGGCCTGCCTTTCTCCACTAAGCCAACATCACCATTTGTCACTGCAATACGGGACCCTCCCCCATTGCAGGCATAACTGGAATATCCCAGCCAGTGAGCCTCTTAAGTTATTACCTATGACTCTTCCCTGTTCCCCACACAACAGATTACATTGACCTTTCCCTCTGGCCCTTACTTACAAACAGCCCTAGTTCTTTCACATCTCAGGTGAGGCCCACAGCCCACCTTGGCCCCCAAGAGCACTGAGACCTTTCCTTTTGTGTACACAAATGTGCTTGAATATCTCACCTACAACTCAAACACTAAAACAACAATGAATGGAAAAGGCAGAGGCATCTGCAACTGAAAGTCAGATAAACTGTAGGCTAAATCTCTGGAGAGGAGAAGCAGAGTAAACAAGGGAAACAGCAAGGGGGAGAGCGCCTGAGATGGCTTGCAGACACCTGCGCCCTGCTGTCCCTCCAATG
Organism: Neotragus pygmaeus; assembly: GCA_006410875.1. NCBI lineage: Eukaryota > Metazoa > Chordata > Mammalia > Artiodactyla > Bovidae > Neotragus > Neotragus pygmaeus. Next base: position 1,153,354 of record SJYV01012307.1, on the reverse strand, counting down.
ATGTGTTGGGTGGAATTACAGGATGAGAGACCAGAGGGAGCAGGCTTGGCTTACAGTTGAGCTTTTGGCTCAAGAAATCTGAGAAGATTGTTTCAGATTGGCTCAGATGTGCAACTGCCCCCTCGGAGGAGGTTTTCCTGGCAGCCCGTCATCAAACCAGAATGACAGGGGCTGGGCAGTCCNGATGGCTATATAAATCCAGCTGGACACTCCACGAACTCAACGTCTAACAGAAAGAGTAATTTCTTACCCTTCAACATGTTAATGTCTTGACTTGATTCTTATTGTCTGAATTGAATGGCATTCATTCCTGACACAATCAGGAAGACATGTTGAAATCAGAAAGACAAAATCGATAGAGACTCACACACAAAGAAAACACAAAGTAAAAACTAGTTGTTATTAAAGAAGAAAGGGAGGTGGTGAAGGGATACATGAGGAGTATGGGATTAAGAGACACATACCACCATATACAAAACATAGAAACAAGAAAGGATTTACTCTATGGCACAGGGAATAATATTCCACCTGCCAATGCAGAGACACAGGAGATGCAGGTTCAATTCCTGGGTCAGGAAGATCCTCTCAGGAGGAAATGGAAACTCACTCCAGTATTCTTGCCTGGAGAATCCCATGGGCAGAGGAGCCTGGAGGGCTACTGTCTATGGGATCACAAAGAGTCAGACACGACTGAACATGAGCATACACACAATAATCTAAAATGAAAAATAGTCTAAAAAATTATATATATATATATATATATATATATGTAACTGAATCACTTTGCTGTATATTTGAAACTAACACAATATTGTAGACTGTATTTCAGCAAAAAAGAAGTTGTCAGGCTCCAAAGCATACAAAGTAGCTTTTTTACAATTTGACCCTTGAACAATGTGGGTTAAGGGTACTGACACTATTGCATAGTTGAAAATCTACATATAACTGATGGTCCTCCTTATATGTTGCTTCTCCATATCCTCAATTTCTTATCCACGGTTTCAAATAATGTGTATCATATAGCACTGTAGTATTTAGTATTGAAAATAATCTGCTTTTAAGTGGACCTGTGAGGTTCAAACTCTGCTGCTCAAGTGTCGGTTGTACTGTACACTCATATTCTCCAAGGAGAGGATAATAAGAATACTCTTTTGCTAACCACATATGATGAAAGTAGTCATAATAGAAAACCTGAGGTGAAATTTTCCAGGAGGTAGGAAAACTGAGGCACAAAAAAGCTAAACTGTTCTGAGGTAACTAACCAGTCAATGGTTGAGCTAAAATTCAGACTAGATCTATCTGATGGTAGAGTTGGAAGTCTTAATTATTGGACTATATAAATTGTGTTCTGACTGCTATTAAATATACTTGCACACAGCTAAGTTAACCAGAAATTTGGAGTGCATTGCCTTGATGAATTTTTATTTCTTCCATTAATCATGTTCCCTAACAGTCTATGACTGTTCATAATTTTACCAACCCAGGGATAAGACAGCAGGTCAGTGCTGACTGAGAGAAAAAAAGAGAAAAACACAGTAATTGACTAGATTTAAGTCTAAATGGGTACTTTTATGTTGGTCTTATTTCTTTTTAAATGGATACTAAGACAATGATCTTGAAATGTGGACTGTACTAAAAAAAAAGTGATGAAGCTATGTTCCATGAGCTTCTATTCACATATCAAGAGCCAATCTTTACATAATAAATCATCAATTTTGTTCCATAACTTTGAAGGGACATTATGACTACTGACACAATTCCCAACACAATTAATACTGACTGAGAAGAAGTTACNCGACTTCACTTTCACTTTTCACTTTCATGCTTTGGAGAAGGAAATGGCAACCCACTCCAGTGTTCTTGCTGGGAGAATCCCTCGCACAGGGTCGGACACGACTGAAGTGACTTAGCAGTAGCAGCAAGATGGCTCAGACGGTAAAGAATCCACCAGCAATGTAGGCGACGAGGGTTCGATCCCTGGGTTGGAAAGATCCCCTGGAGAAAGGAAAGACTACTCCAATATTCTTGCCTAGAGAAGGACAAAGGACTATGGTGGGCTACTGTCCATGGGGTTGCAAAGAGTCGGACACGACTGAGTGACAAACTAAGAAACAAAATTGCAAGTATCCTAAGGCATCAGAAGCTGGAGTCATGAGGAACCGTGAAAGATCACATCCACAGGGCTGGGATCAGTCAAGGTGTTCTCGTTCATGAGGGGTTCTCCTGTGCTCTAAATTGAAATAAAAACATTGGCTCCTTCGGTCTCATACTGTTTCAAGTTAGAAGCGAGCACAATGGCAAAGGTGTCAGATGAGCAGGAGAGAAGGGTGGTCGCACCACGGCAGCCTCCAGGAACTGGCTGGGGGAAGGGGAGGGGGCTTGGCAGCTGCCCCACCCTCAATTAGGGACAAGTGGGACCCTCAGAGGCTTGGGAGCTGCCAGAAATCCTCCTGGACGACCACCCCGGGGACTTTACTCTGGGAAGAGGCACACAGCTTTGTGCAGAAGGACATGCAAATAGGGCTCCAGGTAATCAAGGTGGGGAGAGGCCATGATGCCACAAAGGGAAAACAGAGGACAGGAAAGGATGGGCCTGAACAGCTGGGACTCTAGGGTGCAGAACCTAGAGTGCAGCACCGCGAGGTGCTGACTGCACCCTAGGGGGGGCCTTCTCCCAGAGAAGCCTGTGGAGCCTGCATGGGAGATCTTATTCCAGGCTCCGCAGGCCCGACAGGCTGCAGATAGACGGCTGCCTGCACAGAGCCAGGGTGATGAAAGGGCAGGAGGGGCTGATTTATGAGCACAGCCTGGAGCCGAGGAAGAGGGCTGGCAGGGATAGATGAGGAGTCTGGCTGGCAAGGGGGGCCGGCGGGGGGGTGCTCCCGAGGCCCAGTCCTGCGTCCTGCAAGAAAGGGGCCATTATGGGGGGATCTCTGGGACCCAGTCCATCCAGCTTCCTGCACCCCCAGCTCCCTGGGAGTCTTGGGGTCTTTCCCCTGCCCCCGCTGAAGCTGCAAGGCCTTCTCCCCTTGTGTGTGGCTGGTTCATCAACTGAAGTGAAGATACCACAATAATGTGAGATGCTCAGTATCCTAGGAAAACAGGGAGAGGCTTCATGAGAACTCTCTGTATGTCATCACTGTTTTTCTGTCTATCTAAAAATGCTGTGTAAATCATTAGCTTAAAAAAAAACACAAAAAACTAGTTTGTTTTCTAGAGGGAAAAACAAGGCTCCTGAGGATCAGAACAAGTGTGGGGGCTGCTGCTTTCTGTCTCTGACCCCAGGGCTCTGCTCACTCGGTGTCACAGTTCCNAGGGTTCTTCCTTCCGCTGAGCGGCGGGGTGGACAGCGCGGCCACCGCCTGCCTGGTCTATTCCATGTGCCTCCAGGTCTGCGAGGCTGTGAAGCGTGGAAGTAGGTGACGCCTGGGGCCCGAGCAGGTTCCAGGGGGGCTCAGCCTGCGGGAGGAGCAGAGGGGCAAACCCAGCCAACCCAGCATTGTGGTGGGGGCATGCTCAGACGTTCCAACATCACTCCAAGTCCCGGGGCCCGGGCACAGCAAGGCTGCTGAAGTCCCTTCCAGGGCCTCGGGCCCTCAGGGCTGGGTCCAGCAAGCCCACAGGGTACCTGCTGCTGCTGTGTGTCGGCAGCCTGACCGGGAGGGAAGAACAGCGCCCTGCGGTCAGGCCAGCCAAGGTTCCCCACCCTGCTGCTGTGAGGGGCGATGTCGGCCACTCCCAAAGCATCCGCAGCTGAGAAATGGGCACTGTGGTGCCATCCAGCCAGACTGCCGAGTGGTAGAGAGGGACTGGGTGTTGCGGGAGCCCGGCACGCAGCCGTGCCCTCTGTCCCGTGGGTTTCAGATCTGCAGGTGCTGGCTGACGTCCGAGCCATCGTGAACCAGCCCAGCTACACCCCCCAGGACCCCCGGGAGCTCTGCGGCCGCGTCCTGACCACTTGTTACATGGCCAGCGAGAACTCCTCCCAGGAGACCTGCGACAGGGCCCGGGAGCTGGCCCAGCAGATCGGAAGGTAGCTGGTCCCTGGCGTGGGGCCTGGCTGGCTGGCAGGGACCGCNTGTGGAGCCTGCATGGGAGATCTTATTCCAGGCTCCGCAGGCCCGACAGGCTGCAGATAGACGGCTGCCTGCACAGAGCCAGGGTGATGAAAGGGCAGGAGGGGCTGATTTATGAGCACAGCCTGGAGCCGAGGAAGAGGGCTGGCAGGGATAGATGAGGAGTCTGGCTGGCAAGGGGGGCCGGCGGGGGGGTGCTCCCGAGGCCCAGTCCTGCGTCCTGCAAGAAAGGGGCCATTATGGGGGGATCTCTGGGACCCAGTCCATCCAGCTTCCTGCACCCCCAGCTCCCTGGGAGTCTTGGGGTCTTTCCCCTGCCCCCGCTGAAGCTGCAAGGCCTTCTCCCCTTGTGTGTGGCTGGTTCATCAACTGAAGTGAAGATACCACAATAATGTGAGATGCTCAGTATCCTAGGAAAACAGGGAGAGGCTTCATGAGAACTCTCTGTATGTCATCACTGTTTTTCTGTCTATCTAAAAATGCTGTGTAAATCATTAGCTTAAAAAAAAACACAAAAAACTAGTTTGTTTTCTAGAGGGAAAAACAAGGCTCCTGAGGATCAGAACAAGTGTGGGGGCTGCTGCTTTCTGTCTCTGACCCCAGGGCTCTGCTCACTCGGTGTCACAGTTCCAGGCTCCCCAAGATCACACTCTGGGGAGACTGGGTCAAGAGCACTGGCCTCAACAGCTTCCGTCTCCTGGTGCTTCCTTGCCACCTGTTTCTCCCTTGGGTCTCCCGTGTCCCCACTCCTGCCTGGCTGCCCTTGACTGAGGACGTAGTGAAGTCTCTGCTTAGTCACAGCCAAGCGGCCGCAGCATGCTCTGCTCCAGGAATTTCTCACTCAGACCAGCCTCCCCAGTATTGGCTCTTCTCCGAGGTAGATGGCCTCCTCCCCTCCCTGATTCCTCCTCTCTGAGCCAAGGCCCCCTCTGATTCATCTCCCTGGCTCCACTCCCAACATGTCCATCTCAGGGAGGGGTCTGGAGGATGAGTTGGCCTTCCACGGAACTGGAGAATGACACAAACTGCCCTATGTGCCCTCAAGTTGAAAGTGAAAGGTGCTCAGTTGTGTCCGACTCTTGGCATCCGACTCATGGTCTATATTCCATGGTGTGGAATTCTCCAGGTCAAAATACTGCAGTGGGTTGCCTTTCCCTTCTCCAGGGGGATCTTCCCAAACCAGGGATTGAACCCAGGTCTCCCTCATTGCAGGAGGATTCTTTACCAGCTGAGCCATAAGGGAAGCCCAAGAATACTGCAGTGGGTAGCCTATCCCTTCTCCAGTGGATCTTCCCAACCCAGGGATCAAACCTAGGTCTCCCACACTGCAGGCCGACAATGAGAGATGAGAGGGAAAAAGAGGAAAAGTTATATTTCCTCCACACAGCGAGGGTGGACCAGAGCAGTTTTATCTGTCCAGAAGTAGAAACAAGCCGAATCCAGGCTCAGCCAACAAAGCTTTGCAGTTGAGATGACAACACAATAACTAAGTGGATACCTTTATGAATGAGAAAATAAGACAAGTGCTGAGCTAAATGGATAAAATAATAGATACAGGTGAGTCTTCTGGGACAAATGTGTCCTTTAACAAGAGTGCCTCTCTCTCCTCCTCCACATCTTTGTCTTCCACAATGACTTGTTCAGGAGTCCGTCCACCTGTGGTTTCCACTCAGGAAGAGCAAGAGCCCAGGAAGGGGCTGGTGGACAGTGTCAAAGGTGGGAACGGACTCAGGACCAGGTCAATGGCCCTCCTTCATCTTTGGATCATCCCTGTCTGACTACAAGGCCCCATCATCCAGGCATGACAATTCCTGATGAGAAGAGTGCAACCTGAAAATGGGAAAAACATCGAAGTGCATCTGGAAGGCCTGGTTCTAGGGGCAGAAGCTCTTCTACTTTTTTTTTTTTAAATTTGGCTGCTCTGGATCTTAGTTGCAGCAGGTAGGATCTAGTAGTTCCCTGGCCAGGGATGGAACCCAGGCCCCTGAATGGGGAGTTTGGAGTCCTAACTGCTGGACCACTGGGGAAGTCCCCACACTCTGCTACCTTCCTAACTTCCTCAAGCGTTGGTACACATTCATCTACACAACTGCAGTCATGACAGTGCTGAACAGGAATGGTGTGAAGAGCCAAAGAGACGGTGAGATGGCTTGCGTTAAACTCTACTTCTTTTTGAGTTAGGTTTATTGTTTTAGCTGTTATCAAAAAAAAATTTCCCACCTTCTGCTGACTTTTTGAATTGAACACCTCTCATTCACTTTTTAAAACTGAAGTCTGGTTTATTTACAATGTTATGCATTTCATTCATTTTACTTTTTTCTTTATTAAATACTTAAAATATACTCAATACACTTAACTATACTTAATACCTAAGATACTTTGTCATACATTTCTTAATTTTAGTATGTGGCATTCCAAAAGGCTTACATGTAGAGTTTTTCTTTTCAGTCTTGCATAGTCACTAAATCTCATTTTTTACCCTTCTGAATATTTTAAGTGTTTAAAAAGTTCCAGGTATATGGGATTTTTGTGGGATAAGAAATTATTGACTTCTAATTTTATTGTATTATGATCATAGATCATTATTTTCATTCTGTTGATCTTTTGGTATATATTGATACTTGGTTTAGGCTAATATGTGGCTAATTTTTGTAAATATTCCATGTATTATAAAACATATGTTTTCTTTCATTTTGGAGTATAGTGTTCTACGTACTATTAGCTGAGCTGTTCAGACACATATGTTTTAAAATTTGGCTGTGCCAGGTCTTAGTGGTGGTCTGTGGGACCTTTAGTTGTGGCATGTGGGTCTAATTCCCTGACCAGGGATCTAACCTGGGCCCCTGGAATGAGGAGTGCAGAGTCAGCCACTGGACCACCAGAGAAGTCGCCAAATATTTAACTCCTTTGTTTTCTGTTTAAAACTTTGCACTCTGGTTGCGGATGTGCCAATTTCTCCTTGAAATTCTATCTTCTGTTCTTTGCTGACCCATGCTATATTATTTGCCTGTGCATTCTGTAACTCAATATGACAAGGTTCTCTCTTAAAGTGTTCTTCAGTCACTCAGTCGTGTCTCTTTGCAACCCCATTGACTATAGCATGCCAGGCTTCCCTGTGCTTCACTATCTCCCCGAGCTTGCTCAAACTCAAGTCCATTGAGTCAATGACGCCATCCAATCATCTCATCCTCTGTCGCTCCCTTCTCCTCCTGCCCTCAGTCATTACCAGCATCAGGGTCCTTTCCAATGAGTCAGCGCTTGACATCAGGTGTAAAGTGTAAAGGTCTGTAAAATGTGAAGAACATGATCACCTCTCAATCCTTTGGCTTCTGTGCAACCTTCCCCACTGCAAGTGGTCCCTGCCCCACCTGACTCCCCATTAGGATACTTCCTCCAATCCTGACATTGGGTTATCTTCTTGCACTGTTTCATTTGGTTCTTGTCAATCCCCTCCAACCACTGGCACCCTCCTCTCCATTTCTGTCCTCTTTATCCAGAAATATCAAGCGAGCAGTGGAGAAGGAAAGATACGTGGCATGTACCAGCACTAGCTCTAGCCCAAGCTCCAGAGCTAGAGCCAACAATAAATAGAGCCCTTGGCAAGTCCAGAGCTGGGACCAGCTCCAGCCACTGCCCTAACACCAAAGCTAGGGCCAGCGACAGGACAGAGCCAGTGCAGAGGCCCCACCAGTTCCTGGACCAGCTCGCACACCAGCTGCAGGACCACATTCAGCCGTAGCTCCAGCTCCAGAACCAGTTACAGATGGAGAGTCGATGCGAGCTGCCAGCTTTAGCACTGAAGCCAAAGCTAGAACCGGCTCTAGGGTTTCCTGTAGCAATTTGAGCATATTACAGTTGCTTTAAAGCCTTTGTCTAAAAAGTCCAATGTTTGGGCTTCCTCAGGGATGGTTTCTGCACATTTTCCCCTGCTTTTAGTGGTCAAAATCCTGTTTCTTTGTTGAAAACTGAGCATTTGCATATTATAATATGCTAAACCTGGAAATCAGTTTCTCTCCCTTTCCCAGAGGTTACTGTTTTTGATTATTGAAGACTACAGTCATCTGTTTAATAATTTTCCCCAACTATTTTTGTGAAAGACTGTCATCCCGGGTCATGTGTGTTCATTTGAAGTCTCTGTTTGACTAGTATTTTCACAATTTTTACCAGAAGCTAAAAACAAACAACTCATCTCTTCCAGTCTTTATAGGCTGGTTCTTTGCTAGCCACTCCTGTAACACTTAGCGAGCAGCTTATAACTCTTCCTTAACCTTTACTTCCTGTTTCGACCAAGCCCAGTGACCAGCCAGAGGTGAAAGCTTAAGGTCTTCTCAGGTCTATTTTGAACATGCATCCTGTCCTGGCCATGCGTGTGAAAGTGAAGTTGCTCAGTCATGTCCGACTCTTCGAGACCCCATGGACTGTAGCCTACCAGGCTCCTCCCTCCGTGGGATTCTCCAGGCAAGAGTATGGGAGTGGGGTGCCATTTCCTTTTCCAGGGGATCTTCCCAACCCAGGGATTAAACCTGGGTCTCCTGCATTCCAGGCAGATGCTTTAATCTCTGAGCCACCAAGGAAGCCCGGCCATGCGTGAAGCTTTCTAAATTCCTTAGCACACAGGGTCATTTTAGAATACCCCAATTTCTCAAAGAAAACTTCCCGGCGTTTCTTCCCAGGCTTAGGTGGTCTATTGCAGTGAGTTGGGCAAATTGTTCATTCGGGTAATTCATTCCATTATTTTCTTTCAGTAATTGTTTTTCTTCTCACAGCATGTGGGATCTTAGTTCTCTGACCAGGGATCAAACCTGCGCCCCATGCAGTGAAGTGCAGAGTATTAACCACTGCACCACCAAGGAAGTCCCTCAGCAGTGTTTTATATTTTCAGAATACAAAGTTTTCATCTCCTTGGTGAATTTTATTCTTTCTGATGTTATTGAAAATAGAATTATTTTCTTAATTCCTTCTCACTTTGTCCATTGCCAGTATACAGAAATACAACCGATTTTTTGCATATGTATCCTGCAACCTTGTTGACTTTGATATATTTTGTGTAGTTTTTTTTCCTTAGGATTTTCTAAATATACCATCATGTCATCTGCAAATAGCTTTATTTCTTGCTTTCTAACTTTGATGCCTTTTATTTTTCTTGACTAACTGCTCCGGCCAGAACCTCAATGATGAATAAGAGTGGTAAAGGCAGTCATTCTTGTCTTGTTCCTGATCTTAATGGGAAAGCTTTCAGTCTTTCGCCGGCTGAGTATGATGTAGGGTTTTTATATATGTCTTTTATCATGTTTCGGAAATTTCCTTTCCTTCTAGTCTGTTTATCGAGTGCTTTTGTTATAAAAGAGGGTTGGATTTTATCAAATGCTTTTCCTGCACCAATTGCCAATTGAGATGGTCATATGGTTTTTCCCCTTCATTCTACTGGTGTATTACATTGATTGATTTTCATATGAACTACCCTGCCATGCCTGGGCTAAATCTCTCTTGATCATGATGTACAATGCTTTCAGTATATGGCTGGATTCTGTCCACTAGTATTTTGTTGAGAATCTTTACATCTATATTCATAAAGGATATGTTTGCAGTTTTCTTGTAACGTCTTTATATGGCTTTGGTGAAGGGGGATACTGGCCTAACAGAATGAGTTAGGAAGTGTCCTTCTGCTTCTATTTTCTGGAATATTTTGAGGACTGATATGAAACACTGTTTAACTGTGCGGTAGAATTTACTAGTGAAGCCACTGGCCTTCGGATTATTGGCTAGGAGGTTTCTGATTACTGATTCAGTCACTTGTTACAGATCTATTCAGATCTTGCTTCTCCTTGAGTCAGTCTTGGGAGCTTGTGTGCTTCCAGGAATGCATGGGGAACAAAGCTCTCAGCAGGAGAAACTTGGCCCAGCCTGGCCCTTCCCTGACGCAGAGGTCAATGGACTCCCAAGGACAGGGATGAGAATGCAGCCTTGCAGGCTCAGTATTTTGGACTTTAATGTAAAGAGCAGGTAATCTGCATTTTTAAGGTCCCTCGGGCTGCTTTGTGGAGGATGTGGTTGAGTGAAGTGTCAGGGAGACCGGGGACAGGGCAGCCACAGTTGTCCCAGTGGAGATGCAGAGGGCAGGAGTGGACGTCAGACGTATCCTGACGTAGTGACGGACATAGTGATGGATTGGATATGGCTAAGGTCTGGAGGGTCTCAGGTCTCTAGCCTGAGCTCGGGGTTGACAGTGGAAGTGCCATCCCCTGAGATGGGCAAGATGAATGCAGCAGGTGGGGGTGGGGCAGGAGCTCAGGAATTCTGCTTTGAACTGAAGATTCTTATTTCAGGCTCTGGGCTGACCCCTCAACAGGGGTAAAAAGGAAAGAAAAGGAAGCACCTTCCTCACAGGGTTCTTAAGAAAATGTGGTTCTTAAGGGAGCTGGGCTTCCCTTAAGCACGCCAGCTCTGCACGAATCCCTTCGCAAGTTCAGGACTGAGTCTTGTCTATGTCCTCCTTTAATCCCTTGGGATCTGGCAGTTCTGGGCCTGGGGCCTGGTCTGAGCTGTCACTAGGTAAGAGTCTCTGCCCCGTCTTCAGACTTTCCCATGGAAACTGCCCCCAGAGGCATCTGACCTTCAAAACCCTGAACTACCCTCAGGTGGGCAAATTCACTGGCCCGTTACCCAGCCTCACCCTGCCAGGGGTTTAAGGACAGTGTCCCCAGCACACGTCCCCTGACTGAGCCCTATCCACACTTCCCTACCTCCTTGGCAGGGCAGTCTCGACAGCCCCCCAGTCCTGGGCTCCCTTTCAGCTACCTTATTCTCCAGGCATGGGTTCTCCTGACAACTCCTTGTGCCTCCAGCGGTTCCTTCCTGACCTAGCTTTAGCCCAGGCCCACGCATCGTTCCAACACCTAGACAGGATGTCAGGAACAAGACAATGTTTCTGGAAAGGCAGTTTTTACAGAGGGCACCCAGCATTGCTCTTTGGCTTCCTGGGAGATTGTCCCCAAAACACAGAGCACAGTTCCCTGTGGGCTGTGGCAGAACAGAGACTGGTCTATATCACCCTTCATCCCAAAATGACTGGGGTGGTACACAAGTGGGTGTGGTAGGTAAGCAGATACTTGATGGAGATGACAAAAGATTGCTTTTCTGCCCTGTCCCATGGCTCCAGGACTCTTCAGAAGAGTGATGTATATAGGATAACATTCCTATGGATTATCCACGTGGGTCTGTGTAGACCCCTGGACAGCAGAATGAGACCTAAGTTTGGGAAATCATCTGTCTAGCTTACTTTACAACATTGAAAATAAACACTTTGGTCCTCTTCATAAGGACACAATACCTGACTTTTCCTCATGCAGGTTTGTTATCAATTCATTTACAACTCTCAGTAGCCACCATCTCCGAGATGGGTGATGGAAAAGCGTACAGTTTGCCCCTAAGAACAGCTTTCTCTTGGCAGAGCTTCTTCAAGGGAGAAACAGTACGGGACACATGTTCGAGGCAGAGGAACAAACTTGGTCTCTATAATAATCTGCTGGCAGCAGCAGTTGTGAAAAACGCTTAGGAGCTAGAGCTCATGAGGACGAAGCAAATCAGTGAGGCAAGGCTGTCACAGAAAGGCTGAGGGGAGCTTCTGCCATATTGAGAAAGTTCAGAAATTAAACCAGAGAGGGAGTCCTCCCACACCCAAACCCCACAATTTAAAACACGCCCAAGGGGTGGGAGTCAGGGCACCCCTGAGGGAGACAGGCTTCCCCTTGGCCTAGGGGAGAGCTCTCCTTAGTTGGAGGGGTCTGAGGATGGACGTCCCCAAGGCTAGCAGCGTCTGAACAGAGGCCAGAAGAGCACTCGGCAGGATATGGTTTGGTAGAGTCAAGTCTGGGAAGGTTCCTGAAGCAGACGCTGACCTTGACGGTCCCTTTCAGCCCCGAGAGAAGGGCCGCCATGGGCCTTCTCAGCACTGACATCCTGTAGGTTCCTATGGAGGCTTCACTGAGGACTGGGCACTCCAGGTGCCCACCCCAGAGTTCTCAGCCCCTCAGCACCTGGACACACTGCTTTAGTGCCCTCAAGGGGTGGAGCTGAGAATAGGCTCCGGGTCTCTGTGCCAGCTAAGCCATGGGGTGGAGGCGGGGGGATGACTTGTTACCCGGGGCACCGTTTCCCCACGTCTGGGATCATTTCCAGTGGTATCAACAGGCATGAAATAACCTTGTCTTATACAAAGGAAATCATCCCTTGTAGCCTTGTGGTTCTTATTCCATTTCCCTACATCTATTAAGGGGAAGAGTCTCAATTGGGTGCTAGTGTGTCTGACTCCACGGTAACATCCCTTAACCTCCTTGTGTACAGATACCAAGTCTCATGTGTAAGGCACAGTATTGGGCTGTCGTTTCGTAACACCATTTGTATTAATTTTTAGTTACTTTCTATTTATATCAAGTGTAAACTTTCCTTTAAAAATTCATTTAAGGAAATGAATTAACTTAAAAATATTAGAAATTTATTTTCATCTGGGTTGAGATTAGGACAGCACAAGGGCCCTTGAGGTTAGTGGCTGAGGGACAACTGGCATCTAGGGAGATGCCAGTGAATGACCAGGGGCAGAAGGCTCAGCACAATGGAGAGTCCTGCTCTGGCCCTCCAGGGTCTCAAAGACAAGTCTGGAGAGTTAACTAAAAAGATCATCTTAGGGACCTCTCGGTGGTCCAGTGGTTAAGACCTGGCACGTCTACTGCAGGGGACGTGGGTTTGATCCCTGGATGGGGATCAAACAAAGATCCTGCATCCCACACACTGAACTGTGTGGCCACAAAAAAGAAAAGAAAGATCATCTTATGAAGAAAGAGAAAACGGGAAAGCTGCAAGTTGAAAAAAAGGTTTATCTTTTCTTTAAAAAAGTTATAAAAATTTATATAGCCGGAAAGTCTCCTATGGCAAAACTGAAGTGATCTGAAAGACTTCTGGTTCTCTTGACTCCCAAGTCCAATACACTCTTCCATTTCGACCCTTCATCTCTATTTTTTTTTAAATTTTTATTTATTCATTTATTTTTTACTTTTGGCTGTGCTGGGCCTTTACTGTCGTGTGCAGGCTTTCTCTGGTTGTGATCAGGGTCTACTCTAGCTGCCGTGCATGGGCTTCTCAATGCACTGGCTTCTCCTGTTGAGGAGTGTGGGCTCCAGAGCACAGGTTCAATGGCTGTGGTGCACAGACTCGGCTGTTCCACGGCAGGTGGGGTCTTCCTAAATCAGGGATTGCACCCATGTCTCCTGCACTGGCAGGCGGACTCTTTACCACTGAGCCACCAGGGGAAGCCCCGACCCTTCATCTCTTATAGATCCCAGACTTCCACGTTTTCTTTAGAAAACATGATCCGAGTTTATAACGAAGTGATCAGCATTTCAAGTGTACAACGCGGTGGCTGAGGTAGCAGGAGGCACGCCGGCAGGGTGAGGGGTGTGGAGGCTCACACGTGGGCTGAGCCCACTGCCGCTGGCGTTCCCCACACTGCGAGGCAAACCTGGGGCTCCCTCCTCGCCCGCCAGCCCTCCTGGGGACCCGATCTCCTGAGCTTGGCTCTCCTGGTGCCCAGCCTTGGCTTCATTCCACTTTGATCCTGGTCAGCTCCCACCTTCCGTCTCCACAGAGTCTCAGAACCAAGGAGTGAAACTACAAGAGGCCACCACCACCACGCGGCGGTCAGGCTGCCCTGGCTGTGATCGACCCCCTGCCCACTCTGCCATCCCCCGACTCCCCATCCTGAGGGCCCCCCGCCAGGCCCAGCCTTGGGGTTCTTCCTGGTCCTCAGGCCATCCTGCGGGCACGGGTACCTTCTCGAGGCTGCGTCGGTGGCCCACGCTGATGAACGTCATGCCCAGCTGCTGGCCGACACGGTACAGCTCGCTCTCCACCTCCTCGGTCAGGGCACTGGTGGCTTCATCAAGCACTGGGGACAGAACCCAGCGGGAGGATGTGGGGGCCTGCGGTCCACCCACCTCTGCTGCTCCTCCAGCCCACACCCACCTCTGGCTGGGGCCTGAAGAGAGGCTGAAAACTGCTCTGCCTTCCAGGAGCCCTGCCTTGGGGAGACTGTGGGCCAAAGGAACAGAGGGTGAAGCTTCATGTGGGAAGCCACTGCCAGCAGCAGGACAAAATCCTTCAGCTTCCTATAGATGAATACCAGCCACTGCCTTGGACCTCTCAATCTGAGAAATCCTAGTTCCCTTGAGGACGTCAGTTCCTAGAAAAGTTCATACCTGCCATCCCTCTGCCAGGTTCAGCTGGGGAGATGGCAGAATCTGAGAACCAAAATCAGAAGCCCTCTCAAGACTGCCTCCAGCTGCCACACTGGCTGAAAGCCTAAGACTCAGTAGTTTAATATACGGGGGCTTCCCAGATGGCTCAGTGGTGAAGAATCTGCCTGTGATGCAGGAGACTCGGGTTTGATCTCTGAATGGGAAGGTCCCCTGGAGGAGGAAATGGCAACTCACTCCAGTAGTCTTGCCTGGAGAATTCCACGGACAGAGAAGCCTAGTGGGCTACAGTCCAAAGGGTCACAAGGAGTCAGACACAACTGAGCGGTTTTATATATACCTGAGGATTACAAGCACTGCCGCCTCGTGGGCAGAGTTCTGTTGTCCCCCTCGGCAGGGACAGAGACACCTGGCCAGGCACAGGTGTGCTCTCCTACCCATACCCATGACTCTCCAGGTGCACTTGAACAACACGCTGCTACACTTGTGCACACACACGGTACCTGGATGGCACACACACCTACAGGGTGAACCTCACCTGCGTACTTCGGCTGCAGGTAGAAGAGCCGGGCAAAGGAGAGCCTCTGCATCTCTCCCGGGGACAGAACATCGTACCTGCGGAAAGGGAAGTGGAGAGGCCGGCTGGAAAAAGGAACATATAGCTTGGCTTCTGCACAGAATGGTCTGGGCAGGAAGAGGCTCTCACTGTAGACAGACTGTCCCAGGCCCCCCACCACTTTCCCACCAGAGCCCCACTGCCCACACGAGACAAAGCCAAAACTCTGTATGCAAGGACAAGAACCAGGCCCCTAATGGGCCAGCAACGCCCTGGGATTTGGGGTCAGGAGTCAGTTCATCCCTTGCCAGGACCCCTGGGAGCCACTGTCTCTGGGGGAGCTGTCTCTGGAGCACCCCAACCTCCTCCTTACCAGTTCCAATCGACCTGCTGGTCCAGACCTTCTGTCCTTGCCACCAAGCTGGACTGTAACATACCAGAGGGAACAATGGGACCATGGAAGGGCCCATCCCTGCCTCCTCCCATCCTGAGGACCACCTCAGTCCCACCACATACATCTATGCCTGGCAGCGTAGCAAGCGGGGGCTAGGTGAGCAGTCTGCCCCAAGCAGAGAGGAGCAGTCCATCAGCTACTGTTTAGACTTGCTGGAGCGTGGGGACCAGAAAAAGCCTTTCTTCACTGATGGGACCCTTCGGGAGCAGGTCAGCCCAGGGCCCACTCCTCCCACCCCACCCCGCAACATGGCCCTGGTAGGGTGACGGGTCTCAGCCCTAGAGAGCTGTTGCAGCAGGCAGGGCATAAGTGAACCATTGTTTTAAAAATCACTACAGAGTGAACACTGCTTGTTCCCCATACCTGGCCAACAGCTCCCACTGCTGATTTATATGCCCACCTCTACTCCCCTCCCTCGCCCCAGGCTCAGACCTCCAGACCCCGGCCAGGGACAGCAGGGCTGGCCCCACTGGGCTGGCACCTGTGTGGTTGGTGCTACCAGGTGGGCTTGGACCTCAGGGTCCTTGCCCTCACTTACCAGGCCTGCCAGCTCCAAGAACCTCATGATCCTCTCATCATCAGTAGAACCTGCAAGACACAAAAGTCAGTGCCTCTGGGCGGCCAGAATAGATGGGGTGCATCACGAGAGGGGGCGGGCAAAGGGGAGGCACCAGAATGGGGGCCAGGGCTCTGAATGACAGTTTACAGCACTTAATACACTAGGGAAGGGCCAGAGAAGGATGTGATCCGTCCCTTCCCTCCCCTGGGTGTCTCTCCTCTGCAAGGGGGAGACAGAACAAGATGTGGTCAGGGTACAGACCCTAAAACAGTAACCAGTCAGAGGAGGCGGTAGAGGGGACCCAACCCAAAACCAGTAGCCTGGTGGGGGGCCTCCCTCAACAGGCAGAGAAGGAACAGTGGGATGCATGTCCCGAGGGGGCCCAGCTCACCTGAGTCCGGGTAGATCTCCTTCAGGGGATATATCACCTGATAAAACCACAGGGGCCTGGGGTAAGGGCCAAGGAGAGGCGGGACGGCACACAGCCCACCCTCGCTCGGAAACAGGAACCGCCCGAGGAGAGGAAGAAGCATTCTGGCTGAGGAGCTGGGCTTACAGAAAGTAGGGAGGGCCCCGGAATCC
The DNA here is from genome assembly GCA_006410875.1 of Neotragus pygmaeus. Lineage (NCBI taxonomy): Eukaryota > Metazoa > Chordata > Mammalia > Artiodactyla > Bovidae > Neotragus > Neotragus pygmaeus. Next base: position 1,136,880 of record SJYV01012307.1, on the reverse strand, counting down.
AAGCTGGTGCTCAACAAATACATGTGATATTTGGCTTATGGCCCCCACAGGTTAGCCTGCCTCTGGGAGCTGCCCTGAGTACATGGCCTGACCCACAGATGTGAATATAAAACAGGAGCAGTCTGTCAGCTACCGTTTAGACCTGCTGGAGCGTGGGGACCAAAAAAGCAACCTGATGTAGTGTTATCATTGTTTTAAAAGTTGCTACAGAGTGAACGCTGCTTGTTCCCCGTACCTGGCCAACAGCTCCCACTGCTGATTTATATGCCCACCCCAAACCCCTCTCTCACCCCAGGCTCAGACCTCCAGTCTCCGGCCAGGGACAGCAGGGCCAGCCCCACTGGGCCAGCATCTGTGGTCGATGCTACCAGGTGAGCTTGGACCTCGGGGTCCTTGCCCTCACTTGCTGGGCATGGTTCATTTATGCCCTGCCTGCTGCACCAGCTCTCTAGGGCTGAGACCTGTCACCCTACCAGGGCCGTGTTGCGGGGTGGGGTGGGAGGAGTGGGCCCCAGGCTGACCTGCTCCCGAAGGGTCCCATCAGTGAAGAAAGGCTTTTGGGGCAGGAACAGCACCCCGTGGGGTCCAAAGTCCGCCAGCATCTGCATTGAGCCTGCAGGGCCCACAGAACATTTGTTTGGGCATCTTCCAAAAGGTAACTGCTCCTCACTTTCCTCCAAGAGGCTTGATCCTTACAGACAGATGCACACACATACCCACACATATGCACCCCAACCCCCCAGGCCAAGGCTGGCTCAGAGACGGGGCAGGCTGGTCCTCACCCCGTGCGCTCGCCCAGAGGCCGCCCAGAACCCGGAGCAAGGAGCTCTTGCCGGTGCCCGTGTTGCCCGTGATGAGCAGGCTCTGCCCCTCAGAGATCTTCAGACTCAGGTCCTTGATTAAGGGTTTGTGAGAGGAGGGGGCGCAGATGCAGACCCGCTCAAGGAGGAAAGCTGTATCTGCTGGCTCTGTTGCTGGCTCTCCCGGGCCCCTGGGGTCCGAGAAGGGAGGAGATGAGGGGAAGATAAGCACTGTCAGTGCTGCTGGGAGCAGGGGAGCCCCTTCTCCTGGGGGGTGAATCACCTCTGGACTGGGGGAGGGGCTGCCATGGGCTCAATTGTGACCTCAGAAATCTTACGCTGAAGTTCCAACCCTTGTACCTCAGAAGGTGACTGACTGCATTTGGAGACAGGGTCTTGAAAGGGGTGAAAGTTGCTTAGTCGTGTCCGACCCTGTGACCCCATGGACTACACAGTCCGTGGAATTCTCCAGGCCAGAATACTGGAGTGGGTAGCCTTTCCCTTCTCCAGGGGATCTTCCCAACCCAGGGATTGGACCTCAGTTTTCCGCATTGCAGGCGGATTCTTTACCAGCTGAGCCACAAGGGAAGCCCAAGAATGCTGGAGTGGGTAGCCTATCCCTCCTCCAGCGGATCTTCCTGACCCAGGAATTGAAATAGGGTCTCCTGCATTGCAGGCGGATTCTTTACCAACTGAGCTGTAAGAAGTGAGTACATTCAAATGAGGCTGTGAGGGTAGGGCCCTAATCCTGCAAGACTGCTGTCCTTTTAAGAAGAGGGAGAGACACACCAGGGGGTGAACAAGCAGAGAAAACGCCATGGAAGGATGCCATGAGAAAGCAGCCGCCCGCAAGTGAAGGAGCAAGGCCTGGGGAGAAACCAATGCTGCTGGCAGTCCAACTATGAGGAAATAAGCTTCTGCTCTTTAAGCTACCCTGTTTATGGTGGGTAGCTATGGTAGCTATGGGTGTCCTATGGTAGCCCTGGCACAGTGAGAGAGATGGTCTGGGCACGTGCTCCATTACAGGCTGGGCCCAGTCCTGCCCTTGACTGATCTTAATCAGTCTTACCAGCCAGGCACCACAGTGGTTATCCCCTCTTGGCAGATAAGGAAACTGAGTCCAGTGGCTAAGTAACTGCCTCATGGGGACAGAGCTGCATCTGTCCAGTTCTAATGTCAAGAGGTTTTCACAGCATCACAGTGCGACTGAAGGTCAGAAGGGGAATGGAAATACTAACTCGTTCTGGAGTTTCTGGCTCTCCGTGGATGCCCATCTTCCCCACAGAACAGTAACTCCAGTTTCCTACAGTCCCTGCCCCAGTAGCCCACCCGAGTCCCTGGCTGGGTTCAGAGATGCATGAAGTTTTCATCCTTAACAGAGGCGACAGTTAAGGTGTTAGCTCCTAAGAAGAGAGTTGAACATAGTTCTTGAAATTCAGCCTGTTTCCATTTTTCAAAGTTTACTCGGTGGCCTCCATCCAAACCACCTCCTATGAACTAGGAGACCCAATCCCCACAACAACCCTAAGACGAAGGTTCCATGAACATCTTCCTTATGGATATGGAAATACTAAGAGCGGTTAGGTAATCTGCTCAAGAAAAGTGAGGCTGCAAGACAAATCCTTGATGCCCAGAAAGGTCAGAAACATCCCAGAGCTTTCGATACATGAATGAAGACACCTCTGGGCCTATGTGGGGACAAAGAACAGACAGGCCCCAAGGAAAGGGGCGGGTGCAACAGGGCTCCATAGGAGGAAGGGGGAAGGAAGAGGAGGGATGCTATCAGGAGTTTCGTTAGCTCAGGCCCAGGCGGCTTGTGCACTTTGCTTCCGTCGGGTGGGAGGATGGTGTAAATGAACACAGATGCTGCAACAGCAGCACAGACGGCGAACATTTACAACGTGCCTGCACACGACACAGTTTCTTTCTTGCTCCGCTGGACTCTCCTGCCCAGATGGGAAAGGGCCAGGCTCCGGGGCAGTTCCATGGCCCACATGGTCCATCACTGAGCTGCCGGCCCAGGGCTTACCTGGCCAAGTCCCACTGGCTCTCATCCAGAAACTCCCCATCCTGTGACTTTGGGGTCATGTCCAGCAGGGTCTCCTGAAGCTCCCCGATCCTGGGGAAGAAGTGAAAGCCTGAGGAGGGTCTAGGGGCCCCGGTGAAGGCCTGCCTCCTTTCTTCCTCTCACGCCCACGAGTGTCTGGTGAGGTTTTTTCTGCTCTTTTATTTTCCCCTTGGATACCTCTCCCAGCAGCACACACTTGGCTCAGGACCCGGCGAGGCCAGACGCAGCCTCACCTGTGTGTGTAGCCCGCCACGTCGGACAGCGTGGTAGAGAGGTTGATGAGTTGGCTGAAGCAGCTGATGAGATATAAGCACACGAAGGCGTTCTGGGGAGGATAGAGGGCAGAGAGCCCAGGCCTTGACTCCGAGGCCGAAGGGCAAGGGAGCAAGTGTGACCGGGGCGGGGGGGGGGACGGCGTTCCCCAGGAGGAGGCGCACCTTGCTGACCAGGCTGCTGAGCTCTGCAGGGCTCAGGTCTCCGTAGACGCCACTGAAAATGGGGATCGCGATCACGACGTAGCTCAGGATGCTGCCCAGATAGTCAAACATGTTGATGCCAACTGCAGAAGACGCAAGAGACCCAGGGTGAGAGGCCCGGGCATTGAGCGTGTGTGCTCCAAGGGGAACAGGAGGCCAAGTGGCGTCTCAAGGGATTTCCCGGATTCTCACTTTCCTGAGGACACTCACAGCAAAGGCAAGCTGATCAGTGCAGAGAGGGAGGAGGGGCTTGTGTGTGGGGGTGCCATAGCCTATCCCCGCCCCGTGGTTCCTGCCTCCGGACTCCCTGCACCTACTGCACAGCCAGAGCTCCTTGGACATCAGGTCCCTCTGGGTCTGAAGGAGTCGCTGCAGCCTGCGGTCTGTCCTCATGTGCTCCACGTGACCAGCCCTGATGAGAAAGGCCAGGATATCCACCGGGTCTAGAGAGCCTCTGCCAGACTCCTCACAGGCCCACCCAAGTGATCTTTCCTGCAGACCCTTTTGGCCACTAGCAGTCAGCCATTGCTGCATTCATTCAACCTGGTATTGCCTGTGCAAAGAACAGGAACTCTATAGAGTGGGCAGACCTGGTTCAAATTCTGGCTCTGGCCAGTGACTAGCTGGGTAACACTGACAGGTTATTAAGCCTCTGAGTCTCAGTTTACTCATCTATGAGATGGAGCTTATAATACCTATGTAATAGGCTAACATGAAAATTTCTGAATTTAAGGTGCCAGACATATGACTGGCTACCGATAAAAAACTGCTGTTATTAAACATATATACACTAAGCAGTCACTAGGTGGCAGGCTTGGTGCTATTCAGTCAGACAGGTGGATAAATCAGCCCAGCAGGCAAATGCATGCCTTCTTCACCTGGAACATATGCAAAGTGTTACATAAGCTGTGTGTCTGTAGGACTATGGAAGCAAACAGGCCTGATCACTAAGGGAGTCTAGGAAGGCGACCAGGAGACGGTGAGTTCAAGCTTCAAGGATGGGCATAAATTCTCCAAGCAGAAAGGTTAGGGGAGCACAGAGAAGGAATTTCAGATTTAGCATCAAGGACAACAAACTCAGAGCCCCAGGAACCAACCTGCTTGCCCCAGGGCCCAAAGCTTCAAGAGCAGAGGTTGCAGAATCGAGAAACAATTTAGCACAGGCCCAGCTATACCTTTGCCAACAAAGGTCCGTCTAGTCAAGACTATGGTTTTCCAGTAGTCATGTATGGATGTGAGTTGGACATCTTGGTGCGCCGAAAACCCTGAGCGCTGAAAAATTGATGCTTTTGAACTGCAGTGTTGGAAAAGACNAGCAGCAGCAGCAGCAGCAGCAGCAGCACTCACCTGACATTTTCCTTGTAAGGTGTCTGATCAATCCATTGCCAGTTGCCATTCCCTTGTGGGTCTGAGAGTCCCAGAAAATAAGAAAATGTTTTATTCAGCTGCTGGATAATGAAATCCTATGTGGAGAAAAAGAGTCACAGGCTGAAATTTCCAGGTTGGATCAAGTAAGGGCTATCTCTAGCTCTGGAGAAAAGAAAATGCAGGTGTGAGGAACAGTGTCATGACAGCACACTGAACAAGACTGCCGGCTAAAACACCAACACTATCCCAGAAGGAAGAAGGCTCTGTTCCACGAGTTCCCATCTCGGACGATTTATTCTCTTCTTCACCAAGAGACAATTCTTTTCAATGTACAGATCAGTTTCTGTGCTTTAAATGTTTAATAAATTTTACAAATGTGTGTGTGTCACCTTATTTATCATTGTTGATCAGTAAAATTACATTTGGGTCTTCAAATTTGTTTGTCTACTTTCCTAAGCAGTACTTCTCTAGGAAATAGATTTCAATACTTGCAAAAGTTAAACATAAAGGAGTTCTAACTAAATTTTAACTGTAGTGTGTGGTTAATTTCTGAAATTATTATTAGTTTTGGAACAAGAGGAGTCAAGATGGAGAGTAGAAAGACCCCGAGTTCCGTCTTTTCACAACACACCAGGATTACAACTATATAAAGCAACTGGCAATGAGAATGACCTGCAGGCTAGTTGAAAGATCTTCTACAACTTAACAGGTAGATGGGTCAGAGACACAAAGGAGTCAAGATCCATACACCCAGATAGGTAACTCACAGATGAGATGATAATTAAANGACTCTGATGCTGGGAGGGATTGGGGGCAGGAGGAAAAGGGGATGACAGAGGATGAGATGGCTGGATGGCTTCACTGACTCGATGGACAGGAGTGTGAGTGAACTCCGGGAGTTGGTGATGGACAGGGAGGCCTGGAGTGCTGCAATTCATGGGGTCACAGGGAGTCGGACATGACTGAGAGACTGAACTAACCAACAGATATACCTGCTCCCCACAACAAACCTCTTTCAGGCATGCTGAGTGCATGCTAAGTTGCTTCAGTTGCGTCCGACTCTTTGCGACCCTATGGACTGTAGCCCACCAGGCTCCCCTGCCCACAGAATTCTCCAGGCAAGAATACTGGAGTGGGTTGCCATGTCCTCCTCCAGGGGATCCTCCCGACCCAGGGATTGAACTCACATCTCTTGCATCTCCTGCATTGACAGGTGGGCTCTTTACCATAGCATCTCCTGGGAAGCCCCTCAACCTCTCTCATAGATTCCTGAAACTCTTGGTGCCCCCGAAGTATGGCAGCTACAAACTGCAGCAGAGATGGACAGAAGAGCAAAGTCCTGGGGCTATTAGATCCATGTGATCCAAGGACAAACTTCCATTCCTTAAACACAAACCTCTGGGCCCTTACTATCTATCCAAACAAGAGTCCAGAGTCCTTACAGGAGGCAGAGTTCAGGGACCTGCCATGGCCACAGGGGAAGGAATGGGATTTCACAACACAGCTGTCGGAACAGAGTCTGTGGGGAGTGGGTCTTCTAATCTGAGAGGCTCCACTCCCTCCCATGCTACAGAGATGCAAGATCAGCTGTAGACGTCACTGGATTTCGGGCACTGGTGGAAAGCCAGTTTTTTACAGACAGAAAAGCAGAGGCAATGCCTTATAGTCATCAGCAAGAGGACGAAGCAGGCACTCATTTCACTCTAAAAACAAATTCTGCCCCACGCTATACCACTAGGAGGAAGGACCTGTTTCAGAAGCAGAGCCATGGACAGAAGGATGAGGCAGATGAGGACAGTGAGACATGGGGAGAGGGTCATGGCCAAGTGTGAGGATGCTTGGCTCCTGGCCTTGGCGATGGTGGGAGGGTGGTATGATTCACCTTGCCTTCTCTACCATCTATTGCCCCGATCAGTTCTGATGAGGAAGACGGGCAACTATCTCCAGGACTCACCTGAAAAAANAGTGTGAGGATGCTTGGCTCCTGGCCTTGGCGATGGTGGGAGGGTGGTATGATTCACCTTGCCTTCTCTACCATCTATCGCCCCGATCAGTTCTGATGAGGAAGACGGGCAACTATCTCCAGGACTCACCTGAAAAAAGCAGCAGGCTCAGCATTCACCCGGATCTGCATGTGCTTGAACCTGGGCAGACCAAAGGTAAATGTATGCTGACGGTGGGCAGGACTGGGCCCTCTCCTTTCAGAGTCCTGGATCAACCAGGACCTCCAGGCAAAGAGCAACACGGCTCCCCTTCAATACTGTGGCTGCTTCAGCCCAACCCTTTCCTGAATTGTCACAGGGTGGGAAATCCCAGGCCTGGGTGGGGTGGCAGGAACCCAGCGGACAGGGCAGCCCCTCGCCTTGCTCCAGAGAGGACAGGTGCGTGATTGCCACCGCCCCTCCTCCTCCCAGGGTCGGGTCTGAAGGAGGCGGCCAGGAAGCACAGAGCAGGGCAGATCCACAGGCTGACTTGAATGAGGGCGTCTGGAACAGAAGCGCGTGAGAAGGCCAAGGGATGACGGTGACAAGGGCCAACCAGTCACCGTTCTCACTGCTGCTCATGTATCATCTCATTAACTCCCCTTACGATTCTCTCCATCGGGCACAGTACCATCTCCATTTTAGAGATGGGAAGATGGAAGTTTAGAGAGGTTCAAGACCTCCCCCAAGAGCATGGCTAGTGACTGGCATAACTGGGATTTAAACTCAGGCAGCTTTTTTCCAGATCCCATTCCTTATGCCCAGCCCAGAAACCCCTGAGCAAGGGAGACACACCTGAAATCCCCCTCCAGCTTCTCCTGCTGCACCAGCTTTGCCACAATGGGACTCATCAACACTCTGTTCACCACGGTTCCCAGGATGAAATACCCGAAGATGCTCACAGGCCCGAGCCAGCTGGTGCTGAAAGGCGGAGAGAGGGAGGGTGTGGAGAGGGACATGTACCCACAGGACTCGGCCCTGACTCCTGCCTCGGTTCTGGGCAGCCCGTCCCATCTCAGAGCCCCGTGGGGCCTCTGCTCCTACGTGGGGGCACCCAGTACCTGGACAGTGACACAGTATAGGGCCAAAGGGAGGGCCAGGGTCCGAACACACAAGATGGGAAGACTTCCTGGGGTGCAGGTGGGAAAGAGCGAAGACCTCTCTGGACCCTGACCCGGGAGAGCGGACTCCCCTCCGGCATGCGAGTGAGAGACTCGGGGGAACCAGCAGGCAGGGGAGGCTGGGGGGCATGCCAGCAAGAGGAGAGGCTTCACCTGCGGAAGCACTGGTAGGTGTAGTAGACGAGGGTGAACGGGGAGATGATCAGCTTGCTGGCCATGCTGCTGAGTTGCCGACAGAACCGCTCCACGTCCTGGCTGATACGCTGGTCCCTGGAGCCAACAACACACAGTGACTGGACCCAGGGAGCTGGGCTCTAGGGTGAGAGCTAAGGCAGTTGCAGGTTACCTCTTATTCTGACCTGGCCTTGCAACGACTCCATGGGAAGAGGGGCCCAAACAAGGGCTGGTCTCCTAAACGCAATGAGACCCTTAGGATCTTCAAACGGGGTTGTGGAAAGTGGCTTCTTATGGCACTTCAGTCCACTCCTCAGAAAAAAAAATGGCAACTGAAAGGTCTAGCACCCGAGTGGCCTGAGCTGTCTCCGAGCAGAGCCAGAGAAGGACTTGAGGGTGGGTGACCCGAGTTTCTGGATGATCAGGAAAGCTATCCGGCTTATCTCACTCCTCCCAACCTCTCCCTCAGGAGCCGGAGCCCGCCCCCATTTTAGCTACGTGGCTGTGGAAGCTCTGTATGGCTCCAACCATGGAGAAGATGCCTAGAAGAGAAAGTCAAGAAGCATCAGGGCGGGACTCCTCTGGTGGTCCAATGGTTGAGAATCCACCAGTTTCTCTGGCTCGATCTGCAGGCAGGGAACTGAAATCCCACATACCACAGGGTGACTAAGCTCGCATGCCTCAACTAAGACCCCATGGACCCAAATAAATAAATAAATATTAAAAAAAAAAAAACAAAAAACAAGCATCAGGACCTTCCCAAGAGCCTTTGCTGCAAATCTCTGCACAAGCTGAGGAAAGGTTACCTCAGGCAATGAAGAGCTTGGAAGGGTGGTGAGTGGGGAGGAAATGAGTGTGAAGAGAGACTCCATACATCCCATCCCAACACCAAGGCCACAATGACTCCTAACTCCCAGAGAGGCGTGAGCTTGGGCAAACCCCTTGCACACTCTGCGCCTCAGTTTCTTCACCTGTAACGGAACCTGGGACTCAGTGAACCTAAGAGAGGTGATAGAATGGGGACTGGCATCCCAGACTGAATCCTAGACAGCAGCAATTTTTTACTGGTAAAAATCAGAGCATCGGTTTTCTTGCTTTTTTCTAGCAAGGACTTTTATCTCGGTCTTCAGAGTGTGCCTTGTTTGGAGGCCCAGGATATGAAATGGACAAAAGAGAGCTGCTCTTGGCCTCTTCTTTCAGCTCCCCGTCCTCACGTGTGCAGAGCACCTGCCCCCCATGGCTCCGAGCAACATTTGCAGATAACTGCAGATGACCTCATGGGGGTCCCAGCAGGGCCTCTCCTGGGCTGAGTCAGCCCAGATGGGTGAACCCCATAGAGGGTGGCCAGGACTGACAGGGGGCGCCTACGGGTTATCGATGTCATCACACAGCACGTTGAGGGTGTAGTACACGCGGCCGCGGAAGTAGAGGCGGTGGAGGTGCTCAGTGAGGTCCTTCCTCCAGCTCACATACAGCAGGTTGCAGGTGAACTGGTCAAAGCTCTTGAGCTGAGCAGTGGGGGAGACAGGGGAAGGGAGAGATGTATAATTCTTTCTGCAAGCGTCAGCTTCCAGCTCAGGCTGGCAGAAAGCCTCTGCCGACCAGTCCCAGTCTAAAGGCTGTCCACTCAGCACTAGGGCCTGTTAAAGCCTCAAGTCATGGGATTCCTCCCTTCCTCATTCACTCATGTGTTCAATCCTTCACCAAGGACCAGCCCCCACGCGCTTCTGGAGATTGGGGACAGTATTTTCTCTTCCATTTATGTTCTTATTTTTCTGTCCCCCCAAACCTGGTACAGAGTTCTATATACATAGGTGCTTACTGACAGAAGACCCAACAGAAGTGCCAAAGTGTGAGAAGTGCCTTCCCCAAGAAAACAGGTAGTGCAGCCTGATAGCATTAGGCTTGAGTCCTAGTAGACCCTGACTCTCATCATTTACAGAGCCTCTGTATGCTAAGCACGAGGGAGGTAACAGTGAGTTCACAGTCTAGTGAAAAAACAGTCCCAAGGGTATAAGGGGTGTTAGAGCAGAGGTAAACTCAAAAGGATTAATGGGACTTCCCTGGTGGGCCAATGGCTAAGACTCTAAGCTCCCAAAGCAGGGGGCCCCAGGTTCGATCCCGGGTCAGGGAACTAAGATCTCACATGCCTCATGGTGCAGCAAAAAAAAAGATTAGTAATTCAAAGGGGTGGAGTTGGGTGGAGGAAACAGGAAAGAAAAGTTGAGGATGATCTGAAGGAGGTGATAGCAGAGGAATCCTGAAAAGTCAGCAGGCATTAAGCAAGTGAATGAGGGGTGGGGGGAGGAGGCCGTTCCGTGAGGAAGCAGCAGGTGCAAAGGCTGGGAGATATGACAAGTGCCAGGCTCAGTCACAGCCTCAGTGCGTGAGGACAGCAGCGGCTCTGGCTGCTGGGCCCGGTTTTCAGGGGGTCTGAGCTCTCTGAGGCAAGACGTCTGGGAACAGAAGTGACAACGATCTTTTCTGTTAAATGCTGAATTCAACCAGAACCCTGTGGCCGAGCCCCAAGAGCTTGAAACAACTGCGGCATTGGTCTCACGCGGGCCAACAGGCAAGATCAATGCCCTGCCTAGAGTTCTGACCCTGCGTTCCCAGAAGAGGGAGGAAACACACGCACAGCTTCGTTCCTGCTTCCTGGTGGCTAAGTCCCACTGGGCACTGGACAGACGTCACACTAGGCTGGAGGCGAAGAGAGATGTGGGGAGAAGACCTTACCATGGATATGAGGACGATGAGCACAACAGACAGGAACGTCAGGGTCTTAAATCCGTTTAAGTCTTTGCTTCCAAGGACTCCAAAGTATTGACTGGGGATCAAGCCAACCTGGTAGATCACCAGTTGTTCTGGCGGGAGGGGGAGGAGTCAGGAATCAGTAACGAGGGGTGAGAAAAGTCAGAGGAAGGCTTCTTCTTGTATCTTTGTGTACTCAACACCCCGGAGAAGGAAAAGGACCCCACGAGCTTGGGCTCATTCACTCACCCAGAAGGGCCACACACAAAAGGGTCAGGAACATCAAGGCATTCTGTGATGACCAAGAGGGAAACAAAACCTTCTGTATCTGCAGGAACCGCTGGAGAAATTGCAAATCTAACCTGGGTCTGAAGAAGAGAAGCAGAGAAAAGCCTAAGAGGACAATGGAGCCTTAGCAGTGAGTAAACTTATCTACACCTGTTGTGGGTTGGGGCTGAAGCCACACAGAAAGAATGTTTTACAAATGCTGAAGACGGTAGGCTGGGAACAGACCAGGGGATTAAAAAGGAATTTCTTTAAGCGGACAAATGCTATGAAAGGTTAGGACTTCCCTGGTGGCTCAAACGGTAAAGCGTCTGCCTACAATGCGGGAGACCCGGGTTCATGGTAACCCACTCCAGTATTCTTGCCTGGAAAATCCCATGGACGGAGAAACCTGGTAGGCTACAGGCCATGGGGTCCCAAAGAGTTGGACAGGACTGAGAGACTTCACTTTCACTATGAAAGGTTATTTACCAAAAACCTATAGCTAAATTAATAAAGAAATTTTAGCCACAAGACAAGGAAACCCGCTACATCCATTCTCAAATAAGACCTCCAAATCAAAAACTAAAAAGCAGGAAAACTCTCAAATTCAACTTAGAATTAAGTATTTTGTTGTTCAACATTGTGCCATAGATTCAAAGACTTGGAGAGTGGAAAATAAACAAGGTAATAAAATTTGCAGAGTGGAAAATAAACAAGGTAATAAAATCTATGCATACAAGAAATTCCTGCGTCAGGAAGACAGGAAATCCACAAAAAAGTGGGAAAAGGACATTTAAAAAGGGGGAAATGCAAACACTTAAAAGAGGAAAGTTAACACAATGGAATACCGCCTTACACTGATTAAGTTGATACACATTAGAAAAGCCAAACAATACCAAACCCTGGATGGGTGGGGGTCGATAGCTGAGGGGAAACAGGAACCTTTAGGCAGTGGTGTTGGGACACTGGGTGTGGTCACTCCGGAGAACAAATTTAGCAGGATTAAGTGTGACCAAGCATCCTACCCTGGGGTGAACAATCCAAAGAAAAATCTAAGCAATCTAAGTGTCCATCACTAGGAAAATGTATAAGTAAACTTTGGTCTCAAGACCGAAGCACCACCCAGCAGTCAGAAGTGAAAACCAGATTACTATAGTATGCATGATCTCAAAAACACAATGTTGAATAAAAAGTTTTTTAAAAATCACAACATGTTATGAAGTTGGAAGGTAGCTGTACCTTTTCCCCAAACAGCCCCGAGTAAGACGACCCAAGGCCCGGCCCTCTTCCCCAGCCGCCCTGCTAACCTGCCGCCAGACCGGGGCGCGGGCCCCCGGATCGCCATGAACAAGGATCTGACCGACGCGGGAGCCGGGAAGCCCCCGGGTCAGCTCCGGGCAGAGTCCGAAGAGCGCGCTGCCTGCCGAAGAGGGGCGGGGCCCCGGTTGAGGGCGGGGCCTGGACCCGGCTACCACAGAGACGAGCGGATAGAGAGGAGGGCGCCGGGCGACGTAGCCGCTGCCGGAAGCAACCGACTTCTCTAAAAGAACCAGAGTGCTGTCTGTCGACCCGGTGCCTAGAGCGCCCTCTTCTGGGTATGGACAGTTTCCCCTTACGCAAGAAGCCGCGGAGAATGTGACCGAAGTATATTTAACTCGAATTATACAGGAACCAGAGATCAAATTGTCAACATCCGTTGGATCATCGGAAAAGGAAGAGAGTTCCAGAAAAACATTTACTTCTGCTTTATTGATTACGCCAAAGGCTTTGACTGTGTGAATCACAACAAAATGGAAAATTCTTCAAGAGATGGGAATACCAGACCACCTGACCTGCCTCCTGAGAAATCTGTATACAGATCAAGAAGCAACAGGTAGAACTGTACATGGAACAACAGACTGGTTCCAGATCGGGAAAGGAGTAGGTCAAGGCTGTTTATTGTCACCCTGATTATTTAACTTATATGCAGAGTACATCATGCGAAATGCCGGGCTGGATGAAGCACAAGCTAGAATCAAGATTGCCGGGAGAAATATCAATAACCTCAGATATAAAGGCGACACCACCCTAAAAAGCCTCTTGATGAAAGTGAAAGACGAAAGTGAAAAAGCTGGCTTAAAACTCAACATTCAGAAAACTAAGATCATGGCATCTGGTCCTATCAATTCAGTTCAGTTCATTTCAGTCGCAGTTCAGTCGCGTCCGACTCTTTGCGACCCCTTGAATCGCAGCACGCCAGGCCTCCCTGTCCATCACCAACTCCCGGAGTTCACTCAAACCCAGGTCCATGGAATCGGTGATGCCATCCAGCCATCTCATTCTCTGTCGTCCCCTTCTCCTCCTGCCCCCAATCCCTCCCAGTATCAAAGTCTTTTCCAGTGAGTCAACTCTTCTCATGAGATGGCCAAAGTACTGGAGTTTCAGCTTTAGCATCATTCCTTCCAAAGAAATCCCAGGACTGATCTTCAGAATGGACTGGTTGGATCCCCTTGCTGTCCAAGGGACTCTCAAGAGCCTTCTCCAACACCACAGTTCAAAACCATCAGTTCTTCGGTGCTCAGCCTTCTTCACAGTCCAACTCTCATATCCATCCATGACCACTGGAAAAACTGTAGCCTTGACTAGACTGACCTTAGTCGCAAAGTAATGTCTCTGCTTTTGAATATGCTATCTAGGTTGGTCATAACTTTTCTTCCAAGGAGTAAGCATCTTTTAATTTCATCACTTCATGGCAAATGGATGGAGAAACAATGGAAACAGTGACAAACTTTATTTGGGGAGGCTCCAAAATTACTGCAGATGGTGACTGCAGCCATGAAATTAAATGGTGCTTGCTCCTTGGAAGAAAAGTTATAACCAACTTAGCATATTAAAAAGCAGAGACATTACTTTACCGACAATGTCCGTGTATGGATATGAGTTGGACTGTAAAGAAAGCTGAGCATGGAAGAATTGATGCTTTGGAGCTGTGGTGTTAGAGAAGACTCTTGAGAGTCCAAGAAGGAGATCCGACCAGTCAATCCTAAGGAAAATCAGTCCTGAATGTTCATTAGAAGGACTGATGCTGAAGCTGAAACTCCAATACTTTGGCCACCTGATACGAAGAACTGACTCATTGGAAAAGACCCTGATGCTAGGAAAGATTGAAAGCAGGAGGAGAAAGGGATGACAGAAGATTAGATGGTTGGGTGGCATCACCGACTCAATGGACGTGAGTCTGAATAAGCTCCCAGAGTTGGTAATGGACAGGGAAGCCTGGTGTGTTACAGTCCATGGGGTCTCAAAGAGTTGGACACAACTGAGCGGCTGAACTGAAGTGATACATGTTTCACTGGAGAAGGGAAAGGCTAGCCACTCCAGTATTCTGGCCTGGAGAATTCTATGGACTCTATAGTCCATGGGGCTGCAAAGAGTCGGAGATGACTGAGCGACTTTCACTTCACTTCATACATGTTTCATACATTCTCCCAAAGACACCAGAATGACTTTTTTTTTTTTTTTTTTGGACTGTGCAGTGCATGGGGATCTTAGTTCTTCCACCAGGAATTGAACCTGTGCTCTCACAGTGACAGTGTGGAGTGCCAACCCCTGGATTTTCAGGGAATTGCTTAGAATTATCTTTTAACAACATCTTTTAACAATTTCAGTTAGAAGAAAATCCAAATGTTTCCATGGCACAAGTGATCACCTTGGTCTTTTTTATTGGCCACTTCTCACCTTGGTCTTTTTTATTGGCCACTTTATTTTGGTCTCAGGGTCTTTGCCTGGATCATTCTTCTCCCTAGCCTAAACCTTTCCATGACTGGCTGATTCTCATCATTAGTTCAATAGCATGTCAGCTGCTCACTCTATGCTGTCCTTGCCCCGACATTCACGATTACAATACACTTTTATTGTCTGCATCATAGTTATCCCTGTCTGAAATCATGTTTCTTTGCTCTATTGTTTGGCTTCCTTGAATACATTTCATTGAGCAGTAACTCTGTCTTGCTCATTGATGTATTCCCAGTACCTCAAACACTGCTACTAGGTGTGAGGTAAGTGTTTAATAAATATTTGTTAAATGTCGAATGAATGAAATGCTTGTCAACTGGCTGATGATGAGCAGCATGATCTCCCAGGGCCCTAAGTTTGATTCTATATGTAGCCTCCCCTCTTCCTTCAGTCCTTAAGTGTCAACTATGTTCCAAACACTCAACAAGATACACGTATCACCTGTCTTGTTGGAGCTGACAGTCTAGCTGGGAAGGTCAACCAGCTGACAGTATCACTTGTCTTTGTGAAGTGCTGTGACAAAGGAACTGTACAGCAAGCCTTCTCAGCTTTGGCATTATTGACTTTTGGGGCCTGATAGTTCTTTCTTAGCGGAGTAGAGAGACTGTCCTGTGTATGGTAGGATGCTGAGCCGTATCTCTGGCTTCTACTCACTAGATTCCAGCAGCACTACCCCAGATCCAGTTGTGCCAACCAAGACTGTCTCCAGACATTGCCAAATGTCCCTTGAACGGTGGGGGTGGAGAGGAGCAAAACCCTAGCCTTGTCTCACCCCCCTGCCCCCAGCACTGAAAACCAACGTCTCAGAGCCATAGAGAGGGCCATCCGACTCATGATGGAGAAAAGGGGAGAGAAGAAAACCAAGTGATTCCTAGACGTGGCAAGTGCATGACTTAGTCTCAAGTGTGATTTCCTAAGTATGTCTTTGTTACTCCGAAAATAAAAAAAATAAACATGTCAGGAGACAGTTTCTGAAAAATTAATAAGGCAGCTGAAGTATCAAGGCAAACAGCCTCAACCTGCTAGGAAAACCCCTGTTTACAGCTCTCATCGCCTTTCACTCTCAAAAGTATTCTGGTTTGGTGTTTGTCCCAGGGCCCCTTAACACTGTTTATTACTTTAAACTTTACAGAATGCTCTGTACATCACAACAGTCATTAATATTTCCATTTATATTTGGAAGTTATCTTTTAATACTTTCCAGCACTTTAAATTGAAGTAGGGTAGTGGAAACCTAATGAAACAACTAAAATTTAAACAAATAATTTTTTAATATCAGATACCTCTGTTAAAATTTCCCATTGTAACTGTGATACTACCTTTTTTTCTTTTTTTTTTTACTGTTTTTTAAAAAATAAAGACCCAAATAAGGTCCACACATTGTAGTCAATCGATATGTCTTCTAAAACTCTTAATCTATAGCTTCCTCCTCTACCACCTTAGACTAACCACATTTCTCTCTCTCTTGTTTGCAGAAATGTCTTAACTGGTTTTTCCAGTTGGATTCTTGCTGCTTTTCTAATCCAGCTCCCACATGACAGCCAGGGGAGACTGCCAAAAACAGATCAACACCTTGCTTAAAACCCTTCAATGGTGTCCATAGGTGCGTGGGTTTACCTCTGGGTTTTCTATTTTGTTCCATTGATCTATAAATCAATACAATATTGTAAAGTAATTAACCCCCAATTAAAATAAATAAATTTATATTAAAAAAACAAACAAACCCTTCAATGGTTCCAAAGTCTCTAGCGCCCTAGCTCCGCTATCCACTCCAAACTTTTAGGGCATCAAGAGACAACCTTGTCCCCTCCTGTTATGTCTTCTTCCTTCTGTCTCCACTGTAATGTCTCTTCTCAGAAAAGTCCTCTCCAACCGCCTTCTCTAAAGAAGGACTCTTACTCCTTCCCATAACACCCCATTTCGTCTCCTTAAGGCACTTATTGACGCTTGGTATTATATTTTCATTTTATGTGTTTACTTCATTACTGCCTCTCTCCACAGACTGTCAGCTTCAGGAGGACAGGGACCACGTTCACTGTGTTCCCCATTGTCCAGAAGCACTCTGTAAGGACACTGTAAATCTTTGTTGAACAAAGTTGAGCAAGACAGTTCCTGACCTCACAAGGCCCATGGGCCACTCTCTCATACTGTTTACTAGGACGACTGCCAGTCTCGGGGCTGCTTTCTCACTCTCATACAAAGACAAAGGGGAGACAAATTGGTTAAAGGGGGGAAAAAAAGGTAATTAATTTGTTAATAAGTACGAAGCCTCAGATGATAATGTGGTTTCACTTCCAGGACTTCTCCTATGGATACAGGAGCACAAAGGGTTAGTCTGGAAGATGTTTCTGCGGGTGGTAAGGTGACAGCAAAACCCTAGAAACAAACAGAATTCCCAGAGAAGGAAAGGGTGTAAGAAGTATGACATAGTCACTTTGTGGAATACACTTTGCAGCCCTTAACAAGGCTGAGAGAGGCTGCAGGGCCACAGTGGTTCAGAACATGGACTTCTGAGCCAGATTACGTGGATTCAAATCCCTGCTCTACCACTTAATATCTATGTGACCTTGGGCAAGTTGCCTCAGTTTTCTTCTCTGTGAAGTGGGATGATAATCATTCTGACATCAGAGAGCTCTGGGCAAGTATCTAAACAGGACCTGGCAGTGATCAGAGCTAAATGCTATATTATATAGCAGTGTGGGAGAAATGCCCATGTTATATTGTCTCATTCATTTTTAATTCTAGTTTAATTGAAAATTTAAAACACACATGATAAAAAATGTCCACACAGGATAGGGCATATTGTGAAAAATAATATGTTTATTTATTTTTCCTGCTCCAGAGGATATGACTATTCACACCTTCCTAGAAATCTTTACAAAAATGTTTCATGCATAGGCAAACTTATATGTGTGATTATTTTTCACACACACACACCCCCCTACATTTTCCTTTTGAAGCTTGCTTTTTAGGTTTCATAGTATATCTTGGAGATGCTTCCATAACACACGGACCCCCCCCCCATTTCTTCNGGAAAACTCAGCAGTGGCCACAGGACTGGAAAAGGTCAATTTTCATTCCAATACCAAAGAAAGGCAATGCCAAAGAATGCTCAAACTACCGCATAATTGCACTCATCTCAAACACTGGTAAAGTAATGCTCAAAATTCTCCAAGCCAGCCTTCAACAATATGTGAATCGTGAACTTCCAGATGTTCAAGCTGGTTTTAGAGAAGGCAGAAGAACCAGAGATCAAATTGCCAACATCTGCTGGATCATCAAAAAAGCAAGAGAGTTCCAGGAAAACATCTATTTCTGCTTTTTTGACTATGCCAAAGCCTTTGACTGTGTGGATCACAACAAACTGGAAAATTCTAAAAGAGATGGGAATACCAGATCACCTGACCTGCCTCTTGAGAAATCTTCATGCAGGTCAGGAAGCAACAGTTAGAACTGGACATGGAACAACAGACTGATTCCAAATAGGAAAAAGAGTACATCAAGGCTGTCTATTGTCACCCTGCTTATTTAACTTATATGCAGAGTGCATCAGGAGAAACGCTGGGCTGGATGAAGCACAAGATTATGGCAGAAAGTGAAGAAGAACTAAAGATCCTCTTGATGAAAGTGAAAGAAGAGANGCTGTCTATTGTCACCCTGCTTATTTAACTTATATGCAGAGTGCATCAGGAGAAACGCTGGGCTGGATGAAGCACAAGATTATGGCAGAAAGTGAAGAAGAACTAAAGATCCTCTTGATGAAAGTGAAAGAAGAGAGTGGAGAAGTTGGCTTAAAGCTCAACATTCAGAAAACAAGATCATGCCATCCGGTCCCATCACTTCATGGCAGATAGATGGGGAAACAGTGGAACCCCTGGCTGACTTTATTTCTCTGGGCTCCAAAATCATGGTGATTGCAGCCATGAAATTAAAAGACACTTACCCCTTGGAAAAGTTATGACCAACCTAGACAGCATATTCAAAAGCAGACATTATTTTGCCAACAAAGGTCCATCTAGTCANGCCTGGTCAAGGAGCTAAGATCCCATCTGCCTCATGACCAAAAAAACACAATGTGAAGCAGAAGCAATGGTGTAACAAATTCTATAAGGACTTTAAAAACGATCCACATTAAAAAAAAGAAAACCTTTGAAACAAAACCAAAACTTAAACTAAGGCATGGTATGGCAGGAGGTTTCTCTGTCTGCAGCCTTTGTCATTCAAGAGAACTATTGTTTCCCACTTGAGATACTAACCGGTAAACAATTCAGAATACCTGCCATCTGCACTGCTACTGCAGAAAGTGCCCAAGTTTCTGCCAGTCTCTCTTTTGCCCAAATAACTGTGGTTTTGTGGAGGACAAGGTTCTGCCACCATTCAAGGACCTACCTCGATTCTTCAGAGCTTGGAAGACAAGTGCCCTGGCTGAGGAAATTAGTCCAAATTCCTCATGGAGACAGTTTTGTGAATAAATGTATTCACTATTTATGACTTTGCTTTTCATTGGATGAGTAGTTCTGAATACCATAATGAATGAAATTAATAAATTAACAGTAAGAAAAAGTTAAGAAACTACAGAAGAGCAAAAACATCAAAACAAAAGCCTACTTTGTGTCATAATCAGTCTGTCATTAAAAAACAACTACATAAGTTTTACAGATATATTTTACTTTGGGCATTCAGTTAATAACAAACAAANTGAGCGCAAAAGACAGTTTGAACTAAAGAGCCTGCATGTTTAAAGTGGGTTCTTTTTTTAAAAAATGTGACTGGTACAGTAAAACCTTCCCAGAAGTTGTCTCTCAATACAGAAAAAACTACTTCCTTCATCTTTTGACCCTGCCAGCTCCTGGTTCACACCTCAGTAACAGAGTTCTTCCTTCCTGTCTCCCTGCCAGCCTGCCTGTTCATCTTCATGTCCTGTAATACCCAGCCCAGTGCATGGCACAGGGATGTTCAGTAAACAGTTCTGGAATGAATGAAGTGACTCTTCTGACCCCAGGTTGCCTGTATATAAAATTAGGATGGAGAAGTGGACTCATGGCCATCCTGGGAAATTACTGAGCAATGTGAGCACTCTTGAACAAGATGAAACAGTGTGTAAAAATACTCAAAAATAGCCTCTCAATCTGAAATTTGTCCTATGGGCCAACCAGGTCAAAATAGCCTTCGATGGAGCTGGTTCAAAGGCTCATGGCAGCTTCCCCCCGAGCCAGCCTGTCAAATGTGTTCCCAGACAAAAGGAGGACAGAGCAGGAGGGATAAAGCTGTTAGCAAGCAGAGCCCTGCAGTAGATCTTTCAGATCCAAAACCATCTGGGCCTGTCTCCACTCCAGAAGGAAATCATTTCAGAAGGATTTATCCCCTGAGCTGTACGTCTGTTAGAAAGTCGAAGCTTTCATATTAGAAATCGCTCAAGGACTCCCTGAGTGTAGAGTAGTCTTAAAGGAGTGAGGAGCTGAGACTGACAAAAATGATAATTCATTCAGCATTCAATGAATATTTACTGAGCACCCACTCTGTATGTGCCAGGCATTGTTTCACATGCTAGAGATACAGCCGTTTCAAAGCCCCTGTCTTGAAGACCTGAAACAGATGCATATAATAAACCAAAAAAGAAAAGAAAAATGATGTTAGATATGCCAGAGTGTTAAGAAAACTCTAGCAGGTGTCACAGGTTGAATCCTTTGGGACGCACATCTTGAGATGTTTAGCACCTCAAAATGTTCTAGAATCACCTCTGAGGAAGTGAGTGGAAGGGAGCGAGATTGGGCAGAGGTGGAAGTCAAGCTGAGAAGCAGCTCCAATGACAGGCTCAGCAGACTCCACGGGGAGCTCCAGAGCTAAAAGGGCCCATCTGTGTCATTTCCTTTCCACTTGGGCCCATTCCTTTCCTGGATGTGGGCTACCTAGGGAAGGTCACGACCTTGGGCGAGCCCACTCTGTGGCTGAGCCGATTCTTAAAGGGACTGACAGCTCAAGGCTGTCTGATGACTCTGCTCGGAGCAGCTGGGTTATAGTCCTTCCTTAAGGAAGGGACTCGGGGCTGCAAGTCTCTGTGACCATCACACAGTGTGGGGGGACAGAGAGGGACTGGGGTGGCAGTGCTCCTCGGGAGAGAGTGGCCAAGGAAGGCCTCTCTGGCAGGTTCTTTCTTTCTTTCTCGGTCATGCTGCGTTAGTTCCCCAGCCAGGGTTCGAACCCATACCCCTGCTTTGGGAATGCGGAGTCTTCACCGGACCACCAGGGAAGTCCCTCTCTGGCAGGTTTAAAGAGCAATCCTGAGTGAAATGAGGGAAGGAGCCATGAGGATTCTGAGGGAGATGGAATGGAAGTAGGGAGCTGGAATGGAAGTAGGGAGCCAGCTAGGAGGTAAATCTGGTATTTCAAGACATTTTTGGTTGTCACTACCAGGGAGATGCTACTGGCCTCTACTGGGTGGACACTAGGGATGTTGGTAAGCATCCTAGAATAATGCACAGGACAGCTCCCTACAACAAAGAATTCTCCAAATCCGCTCCAAAATGTCCAAAGTGGGACTTCCCTGGTGGTCCAGTGGTTAGGACTCCACACTCCCAGTGAAGAGGGGCCTGGGCTCATTCCTTGGTCAGGGAACTGGATCCCACATGCCTCAACTGAGAGTTCACATGCAGGCAACTAAAGACCACAACTCAAGATCCCAAGTGCTGCATCTGAGACTCAGCGCAAATAAATCAATAAATGCCTTAAAAAAAAAAGTCCAAAGTGCCGAAGCTGAGAAATCTTTCTTTGGAGAAAGTGACAGCTATTGAATTGGGGATGTATTTTGAAAGTAGAGCCAACAGGGAATGTGGATGTAGGGAAGGAGAGAAAGAGGAATTGAGTGATTCATCAGAATGAACGATGGTAGCATTTACTGAGATGGGGAACTCTGGAAAGAGCAGATTCTGGGTGGGGAGCAGGTGGTTAATTCAAGAGTTTGTGTATCAACAAGTTAAATCTGAGATGCCTGTTGAATACTCATGGTGATTTTTTAGAAAAATATTTAAATTTTTTATTTGTTAAAATTATTTATTTTTGGTTGCACTGGGTCTTCTGTGGAGAGCCAGCCACTGAGTTGGAGGAGGAGCAGGAGGGAGGTAGAACCAGGTGAGCCTGGGGTCCTGGAAGCCAAGGAAAGCAAGCCCTTCCAGAAGCATGGCTGGACCAGCTGCATTGAATACTGCTGAAGGGATGCAAGTGAGATGAGAATTGTCCACTGGGCTTGCATTGTGGAGCTTGTCAGTGATCTTGACAAAAACAGGCTCCATGGAGTGGGTTTAGGAAAGAGAAGGAGGTAAACAGAAGTGGGGGTTACAGGCAATTCTTTCAAAGAGTTGTGCTAAAAAAGGAACAGATAATACACCAGTAGTTAGAGGAAAATATGGAGTCAAAGTAAGATATTATAACTTGTTTGTAGGCTTAAGGGAAGATCTAGTAGAAGGGGAAAACACTTGATGTTAACTTCATTTGCATACTCACTACATTTCAGCAGCTGCTTTAGGCATTTTATATGGATTATTTAATTTAACCTGTGCATCAAACCAATGAGGTAGACCATGTTACTTCCCCCATTTCAGAGAAGTCAAAACTTGGGCAAGGAAAGGATGGTTTGGTTACATGGTCATGCTCACATGGCTAGTAAGCAAGAGAACTTGAATGTAACGAGGATGTCTGGCTCTGGAGGCCAAGTTCTCACGTTCTTCTCCATCTGAATTCATCTTTTGCTGCAGATTTTAACCACTGGCTAAAGTTTATTATCTTTTGTTTCCTCCTCCAGAGGAAAACAGAACTATTCACCCTGAAGCTGATCTCCTGGGTTTTGCATCAGACTGTTCCCACCCTAAGCCCCTCTGCTTCTGGAGCAACTCTCAGTCTACCATAGCCCACCCCAACCATCACACCCTATTGTGTCTGCTTGTCAGTCTCCTGCAGTGAAACAGGAGCTCCTCAAGGACAGGGGCTGATTCCAATTCATCTAATGCATTTTTCTCATCCCGGTTGGCATGACAAGCCCTCAAACAATAAATATTTGTCAAGGAGTTGAATGGGTGTATTGGATGTTGACTGAATGAATGTAAAACTTACTAAGAATATTGGAAGCTATAAGACATTTGAATGTGGGCATCTAAATTTACAAGCTGGATATATACACAAGTTTTCTCAAAAGTCAGAGGAGTAGGGGTTTGAGGGTGAGGATGCTTTTTAAGAAGGCTGCTCTTCCATACGGGGCCTCCCTTGTGGCTCAGTTGGTAAAGAATTTGCCTGCAATGCAGGAGACTTCAGTTCGATTCCTGGGTTGGGAAGATCCACTGGAGAAAGGAAAGGCTACTCACCCCAGTATTCTGGCCTGGGGAATTCCATGAACTGTTGCAAAGAGTCAGATATGACTGATCGACTTACGTCCCCCCACTTCCATACTGGTAGTGTTGAGGTGGAGTCCAAGTGTCAGTACAGGAGGTTCTTCCCTTTCCAAAGAATTCTGGAGTCTTAGAATTGGAAGACCAGAGAATCAGAATGTGGATTCCAGTCCACATTCCCCACCCCCTTACCATCTGGATAGGATTGGCAGACAAACTATTGCATGAAATATTTGATATTTGCTATGCTAAAAAAAAATTCTAAATAAATAATTATATGAAATTAAACTTTAACTAGGCTCCTATGTTTATTTCATCAGTCTGGCAGCCTTCCAGCTGGTGACCTTGGCCAAGCTGCATAAAAATCTCTTGAGCTGAATTCAGTCTCTATATCTCTAAAATGAAGAAATCTGAGCTTTCTTTATTGTCAAGAATATTAAATAGGGTCTTCGAGTAGAGTACTTAACACAGCAAATGGCACATGGTAAATGCCAAATATATGAGCTAGTTGACTTCACAACATTAATTTCCTTCTCTTTTAGTGCATTAAAATCTAATCCATCAAATTAGGTTTATGCCCAGCTTCTCAGAAATGTATCAGTTAAGTGGTCACTTAACGTGAATGTGGGCAGCTGGCTGGGATGGTGAGGGATAGAGACTTCTAGATTCAGTCCTGGGCCCCAAAGAGGGTTAATGGAGGATCCAAATTCTCATTCCGCCACTGATTTCTCAGAATTTGGAGTTCCCCGAAACCATCACACCAGTAAAAGAAAGATGTGATTCTTCTAGAAACCAGTAGGGGGCGGAGTGTGTACATTTTGGGATAGAACTGTGATCCAGCAGGATCCCTAAACAGCACAAGAGGCAGGTTTTCACGTTCCATTTAGAGGACAATGGAGGGCCTGAGAAAGCCCTGGGGAGGATACTGGCCAAAGGGCATTAGTGAGGCCCCCAAACCAAGTAAATCAGTCGATAGAGAACCAGCCCCTCAGAGCAGATTTCTACCCTGTGTAGAAAAAGAGTTTGTATGTTGAAACACACCTAAGAGCCAAAAGCAGGTGACAGACAAAAAGAAAAAAATTGCAAATTGTATAGCAAAAAATTCCAGAATCCATAAAGATCTCCAGTTCAGTTCAGTCGCTCAGTTGTGTCCGACTCTTGGCGACCCCATGGACTGCAGCACGCCAGGCTTCCCTGTCCATCACCAACTCTTGGAGCTTGCTCAAACTCCTGNAAAAAATTCCAGAATCCATAAAGATCTCCAGTTCAGTTCAGTCGCTCAGTTGTGTCCGACTCTTGGCGACCCCATGGACTGCAGCACGCCAGGCTTCCCTGTCCATCACCAACTCTTGGAGCTTGCTCAAACTCCTGTCCATTGAGTCAGTGATGCCCATCAACTGTTAAACCGTTACAGAACACCCATCAAATGTTAAATCAAAAACAGCAACAACAAAAAAGAAAAATGGATAATAGACACTCCACATAGGAAATACAAATGGTCAGTAAATGTATAAAAAGAAGATTAATCTCTCTAGTAACAGGGAAATACAAATTGAAACAATATTGCAGGGAGTTTTGGCCTTACTTATCTATGGTTATTAAGGGGAATAACCTAATATTCATTGAATCCCTTTTCTGTGCCAGGCGTTGTGCTGATAGCTCCCTAAACATTAACTCAGCACTTAATTTGTACAGAAACCTTGAGAAGCAGAAACAAACAGTATTCCTTTTTACTATAGAAAACAGCAGCTCAGAAAGGTTAGTAACTTGCCTGGAGTTCACTCAGCTCCTAAGGGCAGAGCAGGGCTCAGAACCAGGCTTCCTTTCTCTCCTGACACTGGTTTTTCTAGGACTTCGGTCCAGGCGCTATCTCATGCTTGAATACGGTGCTTTGGGGAAACTGAACCCCAAGCAACCAGAGAGGAATGGAAAAGTAAAATCAAACAGAAAACCTGAGAAAATCTAACAGCCTTGTAAGTAGGGCTGGTGAGGCAGATTGGAAAGTGGGGTTTGAGGGAAAGAATGAGTTGGGAGTTTGAGTTTGGAAGGACCGGCTGGGGGGCAGGGAACCAGTGGCTGGCCTCAATTTTAAGCAGGATGGAGTCTGGCTGGCCTGAAGTTTCACAGCCTCAGAGATTGGAACCCAAGGAATCTGTTTGCCGTCCACTGCATGCTGAGTTGTAAATTCTCATTTCTAAACCTTCCAGGCCGCTGGAGTCCGCGACTCCCTCCCCCATCTCGCACCTGCTGGCAGGGGGGCTCCGTGAATGGACAAGTTCCCTGAATTCTTGCCCCTTCCCCCAGCTTTTACATAGCCAAGCCCTGGGACAAAAGGCGCCCGGGGCCTGGGGCCCCTTCTCCGGGCCCTTGCCAGCTCCGGGGAGTGCCAGACGGCTGGAGCCACTCCTCATCACACCATTTACATTTTTTACAGCCTCCCTCCTAGTCCCCACCCCCTGCTCCCTCAGGGCCACGGCCAGGGCCGCAGGTCCACCAGGCCCCAGGGGTCTCCCCACAGTTCCCCGGAGGTTGAGGGCAGTGGCCCGTGAAACACACAGCCAGGGCTGCAGAAATACAGATGGGGCTCCATGCTGGGCCCACATCCTAGAGTCCTGGGCTGAAGGTGCAACCCTTTGCTCGGGAAGTTTATCCCCTCCGCCCAGTAGCAGCGGCTGGAATTTGCTTCCCTGGGCCTTGCAAGCCTGATTCCAGGCCCCACAAGGTGACTTCCCTGTAGGATACTGGTCCCTATCTTTCTTGCATGACTCCCTAATCCACTGATAATGCAGCTATTATTTATTGAGCACCTACAGTGTGCCAGGGACAGTGCTAAATGCCTTTGCCTCTGTTCCTTCATTTAATTCTCACAACAACTCAAGATGAAATAAGTGTGGACTCTATTTTCCAGATGAGGAAAGAGGTTCTCAGAGAGGACAGGCTCATCCCAGGCCTCTACTCGGTTAGCTGCCAACCAACGGTCAGCAGTAGTGCCTGAATGTGAACTCACACCCCTCACCTTGACTGTGAGTCTGAGGACTGATCTGGCAACTCCTCCCTCCGACTCTCTATACAATCTCCCAGTCCCTGCTGTTTACCTGTTTACCAGCTGGCTCTGAAGTCGGCCAAGACATCCTTCTGATCTTTCCTGATCCTCAGGACGGGCCCCACTGGGCTCCCCTTGCCCTCCAAGGTGGCCGGTACAGAAGCCCACATTTTGTTTCAGACAGTAGTTTAGTAAGGCAGGCCAGGACAAAGGAGAGTTATTTCTCACTTCTGTGCCAGGCCCTGTGGAGACTCAGGCCTGGCTCTGTTTTTGCGGCTCCCTGTCCCTCTCCATCTCATGCAGGCCCTGCCCTTGTGGACTGAGCCGAGCTTCCGAAAAAACCAGTGCTGCCTGCTTCTGACTGCCATGTTCCACATCTTCTAATAGGCCCCCACAGTGCTTCCCACTTCCTAGGATATGGGCCAGCACATCAAAAGACACCCTGAAGGAAAAGGAATGAAAACTCTGGCCCTTGGCCACCTCCCGCCTCAGGCAGAAAAGCTGAAATACAGCCACAGAGGTGGCCCTGGTTTCGGTTGGCCCAGCCAGTCTTCAGCGCCCTCAAAGGGCCGAGTGGTCCTGTCCCTTAAAGGACTCAGAAGCCACTTCAGCCGCAATTCTCTGCGTGTACCTAGCAAATGACAACACAAAGTGCTTCCTTCATTTATTTACTAAAACCCAAGAGAAATACATAAATATATAAATACTTCTCTACATACTGTGTTCTCTGATTAAGCAATTCCACTTTGTGAATCTTACGGAAATGTTTGTACAATGTGTGCGAACTTGTCTCCTGCATGTTTTTTTGTAATAGTGAAAAAGTGGAAGCAACCTGTGTCCAGTTCCAACGAATTGATTAAATACTTTATTGTACTTTCCTACAATCAAATATCGTGCAGCTGCTAGAAGGTGTGAGCTAATTTTATATGTACCCACCAGGAACGTGAGCCATGACATATTGTTGGGTGAAAAGAAGCATGTAACAGAACAATACATAAATGGACATTTCATTTTTGTTTTAAAGATGTATTTATTAAGGTGGAAAGTAGATAGATAATTTTTAAACTTGAGGATTTAGGACATTGGTTCTCACATTAACTGCACATTGGCATACCCAGAAATTAAAAAGATCCAGAGGTGCACGTTCTCTCCAGACCATGTGTTATATATCACAGTCTCTAGAGGAGAGAGGCAGTTTTTTAACCTCCCCAGGTGATTCCAATNGATTTAGGACATTGGTTCTCACATTAACTGCACATTGGCATACCCAGAAATTAAAAAGATCCAGAGGTGCACGTTCTCTCCAGACCATGTGTTATATATCACAGTCTCTAGAGGAGAGAGGCAGTTTTTTAACCTCCCCAGGTGATTCCAATGAGCAGCCAACTTGGGAGATACTGCCTTAAAAAAACAGAAAGAAGGAAATGTTGACTCAGAAAGGAAAATGAAGCTGTAAACTTTTTACATTAAATCTACATAGATATTACCTACCCTGCTCTTTCTGGGGAATGAAGAAGATTGGACTGCCTTGAATCATCACTAACCTTCTGTAAACAATGGATTAGTTGAGTTAAGCCCTGAGCGATATCAAACTTTCTGAGGACACAGGTGTTAGCAGAGGTTGACCACTTCAGGAAATTTTATCTCCAAGGGCAGAAGGAAGGTTATGAGCTCATCTTGCTTTATTAGTAAACGGGGACACAAACGAAGCACTTTACATAGTGCACGATACGGCGGAGGTGCTTAATAAGTGGCAGCTTATTCGTTTTCAGGAATGGAAAGGGCTCAGAGATGATCTTTGTGCCTACTATTTCAGGCAAATGTACATTGTGTCCTGTGATCCTTCCAAACAAGCCTCTGAGGCCAACGTTCACATCCCCATTTTAAAGACTCGGGAGCCAGGGCTGACTGGGATTGGCATCTTGTAAAGAACCTGCCTGCCAGTGCAGGAGATGCAAGAGATGTGGGTTTGATCCCTGGGTTGGAAAGATCCCCTGGAGAAGGGAATGCCTACCCACTCCAGTATTCTTGCCTGAAGAATTCCACGGACAGAGGAGCCTGGAGGGCTACAGTCCATGAGGTCACAAGGAGTTGGATGTGACTAAACACACACACACACACACACACACACACACACACACACACACACACACGAATTAAAAGCCAGTTGTGCCCAACTGTATATTTTCTACTTTGCTTCCCACCCTCTGACCCTTCTTAGGGACTTTTGGGGCAGGGGTTTAACTTGACTAGGCTTCTCCTGTTTAGACTCTCAGGCAGGGAGTGTGTGGTCAAGTTATCTGGGATTACTCTGCTTAGAGATGACAGGATACCTCAAAAGACTATGCCAGAAAGTGGTTCTGGAAGGCCTGAAGTTGAAAGCCACACAATGAAAGAAAAGTTCTGTCTCTGAGCCTGAAAGGAAATGTTAAGGGCTTACGATATTTGCTCTGCACAGCAGACAGATCGAGGCAGAAGACCCCTCCCATGTCCTACCCAAATCTTCGGTCCACTCCTCTCTCAGAGCAGCTGCATGAATCTGGTTTTCACACCAGTGTTTCCTGGCCTGGCAGGCAAGTTTATCTTCCCACCTCAGAGGATTTGGTTCTATTCCTGTTCTTTTTCACTTCCCTTGAAAGAGGGGTGCTCTTGGGCTTTGCCCTATTCTCTTCTTCCCTGTTTTCATGCCAGTTGAACCAAATATTCAAGCCCAGGGATTTGGGGACTTGCCTGCTGGTCCAGTAGCTAAGGCTTTGTGCTCCCAATGCAGGGGGCCTGGCCTTCAATTCCTGGTCAGGGAACTAGATCCTACTTGGTGTAACTCAAAGATCTCGTGTGCTGCACTGATCGAAGATCTCATGTGTCACAACTAACACCCAGTGCAGCCAAATAAATAAATAAACTTAAAAAAAAAGAAAACAAAGAAAAAAAAAAGCAGGGATTTATTGAGTATCTACCATAACCATCAATCCTGAATAGTGTGCCTTAGATTATCAAGTACTCCCTCCACTTGGAATCTCTTCTCTATCATCCTTGTCTCACAGGCAGCAAAGCTCCCATGCCACCTCCTCCAGGAAGACTTCATGGATCTCAGCTGTTTCACGTCCTCATGGCATTTGCACATCTCTCTGGCATGGCTTCCCATATCCTGTATTTGGTTCATGGTTATTTGTATGTATGACTTCCCCCATAGACTGAGCATTTCCTTGAAGGCAGAAACAATCTCGTCTTTATCTTTCTATTCCTCAAGCACCTAATCAGTGCTTGGTATATTAAAAAAAAAATTTTGCACAGTTGTTTGCCTATTATACTCTTTCACCTCAAAAAGGATTTTAAGTGACTTATGGAATACATAAAGAATAGCTGAAGTAGGGCTAAAGAAAAGCAGAGGTAAAGAAATCATGGAATGAGAGCTAATAATAATAAGAAAAATAATATGTGAGTACTTACTATTGCAGAGCATTGTTCCAAGTGATTTACATGCATCACCTCATTTAATCTTTTTTTAAGGTTTGTTTTTTTTTTAATGTGGGCCATTTAAAGATATTAATTAATGGTTGCAATGGGTCTGTTTCTGCACGTGGGCTTTCTCTAATTGTGGTGAGTGGGGGCTACTCTTCCTTGCAGTTCTCAGGCTTCTCATTGAGGTGGCTTCTCTTGTTGTGAAGCATGGGCTCCTGATGTGTTGGGCTCAGTAGATGCAACGTAGGAGCTTAGTTGCTCTGTGGGATCTTCTGGACCAAGGATGGAACCAACATCTCCTGCACTGGCAGGCGGATTCCTATCCACTGTACCACCATGGAAGTCCTGATGTGGACCATTTAAAAAGTCTTTATTGAATTTTTTGCAATATGGTTTCTGTTTTGGATGTGTGGCTGTGAAGCATGTGGGATCTCAGCTTCTTAAGAAGGTGAAGTCCTCACCACTGAACCGGCAGGGAAGTCCCACCTCATTTACTCTTTATAATAATCCTATGAAGTGATTACTATTATAATTATTTCACATTGAGGAAACAGAGATGAAGAGAGGTTAAGTCACTTGCCCAAGTTCACTCAGTGGGATGTGAACACTGGCAATGTGGTTCCAGTCATCCTCAGAACCACAGCCTTCAGAATACCACCCACAGGCATTCTGTAAGTAGGGCTGGGTTCAGAATCTAGCTCTCAGGTTTCTAGCAGCCAAAGGTAAGAAGGAAAGGCATTCGGTGACAGGACTGATTTTATTTATTGAAAACAGTAAACCAAATCCTCGGAAGAAGTGCAGCTTTTTGTAACCTTGATCCCAACAGAACTCCTCAAGCAGACACTGCTTTCCGAACTTTATTAGCCTTCCATGGGTAAAAAATCATTGAACTCCCCAATACAGGTATTTTTGTTTATATTTACACAGATGCACTGAGGAACTGATATATCATGTGCATTGTGAAACAAACATAGAAACTGATGAGAATGAGAGAAAATACAATAACACATGGAAATACTGCTGAGGATCATCTTGCTCGGTCCCTGGATAGACTCAGGCCCCTCAGGGGCTCCCTGGTACAGTAGGTGGGTCTACGGGGTGGATCTTGACAAGAGATAACACTGGCTGAACTCACATCACCATTTGTTTTAACAACCAAATCATGATGCAGAAAATGCATTTCAGTGACAGCAGTTCTAGAGGGACCGAATGAGTACATCTCT
The DNA here is from genome assembly GCA_006410875.1 of Neotragus pygmaeus. NCBI lineage: Eukaryota > Metazoa > Chordata > Mammalia > Artiodactyla > Bovidae > Neotragus > Neotragus pygmaeus. The sequence continues at coordinate 1,105,993 of SJYV01012307.1, read as the reverse complement.
GATTGACTGGTTCAATCTAGTCATAGCTATTTTATTAACTATGTGTATGTACTGTGTGTGCTGTGTTAGCTGCTCAGTCGTGTCTGACTCTTTGTGACCCAATGGACTGGGGACTGCCAGGCTCTTCCATCCATGGGATTCTCCAGGCAAGAATACTGGAGTGGGTTGCCATGCCCTCCTCTAGGGGATCTTCCCAACCCAGGAATTAAACCAAATCCTGCATTGCAGGCGGATTCTTTACCAGCTGAGCTACCAGGAAGTCTTCTCTAGTGGCTCAGATGGTAAAGAGTCCACCTGCAATGTGCGAGACCCGTGTTCAATCCCTGGGTCAGGAAGATCCTCTGGAGAAGGGAATGGCAAGCCACTCCATTATTCTTGCCTGGAAAATCCCATGGATGGAGGACCCTGGTGGACCCCCCATCCATGGGGTCACAAAGAGTTGGACATGACTGAACGACTAACACACTCACTACCAGGGAAGCCCAACTATGTATATAACTAATATTATATAAGTTATTATATATAACTAATATTGATTGAAACTTTTCTGTGTGACACTCATTGTACTAGATGCTTTACTGATGATTCCCCCATTTAATTCTTCTTACAATCCTTTGAAGTGATTATCACTACAATTATTTTGCAGAGTAGGAAACTGAGGTTCAGAGAGGTTAATTTGTTCATGGGATACACCTGGGGATTAAACGTGCATTTATTAGATTCTGAAGCCAATGCTCTTGATCACTTTCTCTACAGCCTCAGAAAATTTGAATATAGATGGTTTTAAACAGTAGTTTCCCCCTTTTACAACTTTTTTTTTTTTTTAATTTACCACAAGAATACATCCTAGTGGTAAAAAAAATGCAAACAAAGCTGAAGTATGCTAAGTCAAAAAGCCACTTCTTTCCACAAACAAAACTCACCCAGGGTTCCCATTAGTCCACCCTTTCTAAAGTCTTCTAGACCGCTTTCTACTCACTGAACATGTATATATACATACCAATTTTGCAAAAGTAGGATCAGAACATTCATTTTACTCCAAACTCCCTCCTTAACGTGGCTATCTTTCCGGGGTGGTTCATGCAAATGAATTCACGTATTCGGAGCAGGTAACACAACTGACTACTCCTCCCTTCTTAAAATATTCTCCCTGGATTTTTCTTTCCACCTCCTTGCATTTTTCCTCTGGCTGACCCTAAAGTCTGTTTTCTTTCTCTCCTTTTCCTTCCCTTCTTATTCTTCTCCAGAGGCTCTAGAGCTCATCTATCTATATGCCAGCAACTTCCAGACTTACTTCCCTCCATACCTGGAAAAGGGCAATTTTCTGTGGCTTCAGCTTGCTTTGTTATTAATTTTAAGCCTATTGGAGAAGGTGTGTGTGCATTTGCTTATACTGGCAAAAAGAAACTCTGGAAGGGAACTAGTGAAAGGGGCTACCTAATGTGTGGCGGTGGGGAGTGGAGGGGACTGGGAATAAATTAACCAAGATCTAGGGTACCAGGCCTGAGTTATGAACAGAATAACTGGGAGAACTTGGATTTGGCCTTTGGCCTTGTCTCCCCTTTATTGATGAAACAGAGGTGACAGAAAAAAAAATTGTAATGAACTTGCAGGGAGAGGACTGCAAAGTCTTGAAACCTTGCCTGAGGCCTAGCTGTTCCAGTGTGGTACCTGTGCCTGTTCCCTTTGGGGTAGAGGAGAGGTAAGTTATCCATAAGCCTTCTTCCCAGTCCAGGTAAATTCCTCAAGGCCACCTACCAAAAGCCCTGCAAATAAAGCAGGCATCAATCTAGTGATTTAGCCTATACTTGGCTAGCTCTGCTCCTGGCTAAGGACAGGGCTGCCTGCCCTCTGCCTAAAAGGAAATGCTGCGTGCGGGTAAGGTTCCTTCCCCTTTTCTTCCATAAAGCGATACTTACTTTGTTGAGAACAAATATTCAACCTTTCTATTATAAAACTTATTAAACACATCAATTATAATATGGTAAAATGAACCCCTGATTCAATAATTATTGATATTTTGCCATATATACTTTACTCTTTTTTTTTTTTCAATTAGGTAGTAAAAGATCAGTGCTTTAAGGGTAAACGGTGTGGGCTGGGGATATGCTTTTTTCTTCTTTTCCTATGATTATTAAAGTGCAAATACCTGAAGGCCTACCATTTCACCCCTAAATTCTTATATACATATCTGAAAATTTAGGACATTTTCTTACTGTTATTATCTCTAACAGATTTAACATTAATTCCTTGGGTTATTACCCATTCCTTAGAATATGCTAATATCCAGCCTATATTCAAATTTACCATAGAACTAAATGACTTTCAAGCCACAAAGGGGAATTCCCTGGGGAACCAGTGGTTAGGACTCTGCTATTTCACTGCTGAAGGCCGAGGTTTGATCCTTGGTTGGGGAACTAAGGTCCCTCAAACCTCCCAGCCAGGCCAAAAAATGGGGGGGAAAAAAAGAATGCTAGATTTTGCTATTGCTGTCACTTCAGTGGTGTCCGACTCTGTGCGACCCCATAGACGGCAGCCCACCAGGCTTCCNTCAGCTTTACCTTCCTGGACCTTAGTTTCCTTATCTGTAAAATGACCAGATTTGTCTGAAAGCCCCAAGAATCCATGTGTTTCTGTATCCTTTAGGTAATGACCATTTCGGGCCCTGTATTTCCCTGGTTGGTGGAATTACAGTGGTTTTGAGGGGAGCTCTGGAGTCAGATTGCTTAGGTTTTGTAGTTTAATAGCTTGTGGTCTTGGGAGTGTTATTTAATTTAACCTCCAAGCCTCTATTTCTCTAAGTGTGAACTAAGAGTAGCCATCTTGGTGAAGGTGCAGGTGTGATGGAGTTGTAGCTCCTGTGGAGGGAAAGTGAGAACTGCATATAAATAAAATCCCTTCTGCAAAGCCTGAAATCCAAACGCTCATCCAGTGCAAAGCCCACAGAAACTTGTAATCAGTCAAGGTAACATCGTGCCCTGTTCTCCACATGGAAGAGCAGGAAGAATCACCCACACGATTTAATTGTCCCTCTTTTTTTGTTGAGATTTCGGTTGAATTACTTAAATGCACATAGTAAGCAGTAGGTAATGGTGGTTATTTTCATAATTTTGTTTGGAAAGTAGCAGAGCAGAGAGCTCATTTACATGCGTCTGTATAGCAACATTTACAAGTGATATGCAGGAAAAACAAAACCCCCAGCATCTTTGTTGTCTGCCAGAGTGAAAAAGCTCTTCTGTAGGTACAGTTTGCTCCTCGGGGTTCAATTTTTTATCGCATATGGAAGTGTTCTTGCTGAAGTTTATCTCCTGAGTTAAAAAAAAAGTTTTTAAAAAAGTAAATATAAAGTATATAGAAGATCAACAGATTAAAAGCTCAATTTCAGGGTCAAATAATATGGTACAAATAGAAATTCAGTGAAAGGTTAGATCAGATTTGTCACAAGAATATTAAATCTACAGACAAGAAATTTTTATCCAAAGCTGATTTTCATTACCAGCTTTTAAAAAGCTTTCTTTTTTATGGTTATCAAGGAAAATTCTGGTGGTAAGCCTTTGATTCTTTAAAAACTTTTTTTTCACCTTTACTGAACCATAATTTACACTCAAACACATCCGTTATAAGAATGCAAGACACATTCCTTTTAGGTGTGCAGTGAGCTGGCAAATGTGTATGCCCACACACAATTTTTAAACCCAAAGCTCATTTAAAGGAATTTTTTAAACTCTAAGAACAGAGATCTGAGAAAAGTTAATGGTTTTCTTTTTAATTAAAAAAAGTGTCCGCAAAGGAATATTACTCTGTTTTGCAAAACACAGAAAATTTACCAGTAATTAGGAGGATTAGTTTGTCCTGAGAAGTGTCTGGCATTTTAAGCCAGAGTAGATGAAGCACGGGTCCTAAAGAGCATCTGGTTTCAACTGTTGGCTGCATCACTTAGGTTGCCTGGGGCAAATTGGGCAAATGAGCCTAGTTTTGATTGTCTCAGTTTTTTCACCTGTAAACTGGGGGTAACGGTAGTTCCCACCTTAAAAGTTCAGCTGCCAGGATTGGGACAGTCCATGGCAAATAGTAAGCCTTCCTTATCGGATCTCTCAGCACAAGGGCTAGGCCGCTGCTGACTCTTTGAAAAGACCATCTCCGTCTCAGGGCAGAGGTTCTGAACTGGTTGGTCTTGGGCCCCCTGTGTGCTCTTAAACTAAACGTTGATGACCCTGAAGCGCTTTTGTTTAGATAGCTTACATTGGTCAACGTACATTACATTCAAAATTAAAATTTAGACATTTAGAAAAGATTGCTTTATTAAAAAGAACAAACCTGTTACATGGTAATGAATAATAGTTTTTACAAAAAGAAACTTTTCTAGAACAAAAGTGTTTAGTGAGCACAAGTGCATTTTTTAGGGTTTTCATGTCTCTGTAAAGGAGACATGAAGGAATAAAGGAATTTATATAACATAAAGGAGGTTTAACAGAAGATAAGTAGATGCTCATCTGTCTCTACATTTAATCTGTGGTGATGACGTTATTTCGGTAGAAGTATATGAAGAAAATCCAACTTCATCCAGATACAGATGGACAGAGGGACAGGGAAAGGTCTTTTAACTTCAGTGTATGTAGAATCTTAGCTCCCCAACCAGGGATTGAACCCAGGCCACAGAGGTGAAAAACATCAAGTCTTAACCACTGGACCTTAGGAAATTTCTCTAGAAAGAGTATTTTGATAGCTTTTTTCAGTGGATGTTTTTTGACAACTATACCCAAATTTAACAAGTGGTAGTTCCTCAAACCTTAGTTATAATGCAGAATCTGAAACCATATTCAGGAACTTTGGTACCCTATTATATTAAAATCCTTTGCTTTCTTTTATACTTTGAAATGATCTTTTAACTGTGCCAGACTACTGGTTATTTGGGAAAGGGGGTTCATTGAGTAACACAGACCTTCAAATGCTGACCATTCCATTCTATAGTCTAAAAAGTTAGACGTGTTAGTGTCACCACTGGTCCCATCAGAAAAATCTTTAGGTATTGGGAAGCTGTCAAGCTCACTGTAGTGGATACAGGTTTTTCAAAATTGTAATTTTCATATGAAAGCTCAAAGATTTTCACTGACCATAAAGTTTTCCTTGAAGTGACAGGCTCACCTTATTCACTTTTGAGAAAAACATCTGTCAAATATATCTAAGTCTAAACAACTAACGCCACTTAATTTTTCTTTCAAGTTAAAAAATGTTATTGTATGAAAAACATCTAGTTCATCATGCAGCCCAAGCAACTGTCACTCATTCATTATACACCAGTGTGCAGCAGAAATGCTGCACGTATTTAAGGCTTGTGATTAAAAAAATAATAATCTTGGCATCAAGGACATTGTGGAGTGGTACTAGCTTTCTTTTTCCCTACTGTGACTACATGGTGGTGAAGGACATAGTGATTTCTAGTTTGATTCATGCTGAGGTACTACTCCAGTGGTATTTACTCCAATGTTAACACAATTGCAAAAATCATATCTTAGTAGTATTGTGAGAAGAGTTTAACTTGAAGCCCCTCTGAAAATCTCAGGGAACCCCAAGGGCCCATGGAGTTTAATACTTGTACTATACTTTAATACTTGTACTATACTTTAATACTTATACTATATAATATGTATAATACTAGAAATGTCAACGCTCAGTCATGTCTGAATCTTTTGTGACCCTATAGGCGATAGCCTACTAGGCTTCTCTGTTCATGGGATTTTTCAGGCAAGAATACGGGAGTGGGTTGCCATTTTCCTTCTCCAGGGGGATTGAACTCAAGTCTCCTATGTCTTCTGCATTGTAGACGGATTCTTTACCTGCTGAGCCATCAGAGAATCCCCATAATACTAGATAATACTCTAATATATAAGACCTAGCACTTTCGTAGTACTTTACTATGTGCCAGGCACTTTTCTAAGGATGAATATATATATATATATATGTGCATATGTATGTGTGTATATATATATATATATATACACACACACACACACCCATGTATCGCCATTTTTTACTTTGTCTCATTTATACACACAACAAATCTATAAGGTACATTCTTTTACTGTCTCCCTTTTAACAGAAAAGGAACCAGAAGCACAGAGAGGTTGATGACTTGCTCAAGCTAATAGCAGAACCAGGATTCAAAGCCATTCTCCAAGATCGAGCTCTTCCTTTGTATCATTGGGTAATTAAACAAACCCAGGTGGCACGTAGCCATTTTCTTCCATGGCGGAATGGGAGTATCTGGAGGGAGAGGGCGCAGGAGTGTCATCCGGGTACCCGTCCTGACCTCTGCCCTCTCCGCTTTGCCCTGCTAGGATGACCTCTCGGGAGCAGCTGGTGCAGCACGTGCTGCAGGAGCTGCAGGAGGCGGTGGAGTCAGAGGGCCTGGAGGGTCTCGTCGGTGCCGCTCTGGAGGCCAAGCAGGTCCTGTCCTCCTTCGCTCTCCCCACCTGCCGTGAGGGGGGGCCCGGCCCCCAGGTGCTGGAGGTGGACTCGGTGGCCCTGAGCCTGTATCCGGAGGATGCACCCCGGAACATGCTGCCGCTGGTGTGCCAGGGCGAGGGCAGCCTGCTCTTCGAGGCGGCCAGCCTGCTGCTGTGGGGCGACGCGGGCCTCAGCCTGGAGCTGCGGGCGCGCACGGTGGTGGAGATGCTGCTGCACCGCCACTACTACCTGCAGGGCATGATCGACTCCAAGGTGATGCTGCAGGCGGTACGCTACTCCCTGCGCTCCGAGGAGTCTCCGGAGATGACCAGCCTGCCGTCCGCCACGCTCGAGGCCATCTTCGACGCGGACGTCAAGGCCACCTGCTTTCCCAGCAGCTTCTCCAACGTGTGGCACTTGTACGCCCTCGCCTCGGTGGTCCAGCGCAACATCTACTCCATCTACCCGCTGCGCAACCTCAAGATCCGGCCGTACTTTAACCGTGTCATCCGCCCGCGCCGCTGCGACCACACGCCCGCCACGCTGCACATCATGTGGGCCGGCCAGCCGCTCAGTGGCCACCTCTTCCGCCACCAGTATTTCGCGCCCGTGGTGGGGCTGGAGGAGGTGGAGGCCGAGAGCGCCCACCCCGGCCGGGCCCCGCTGCCTCCGCCCGCCAAGACCTTGGAGCTGCTCAACCGCCAGCCCGGCCTCAGCTACTCGCACCTGGGAGAGCGCTCCAGCGTCACCAAGAGCACCTTCTACCGCTGGCGGCGGCAGTCCCAGGAGCACCGACAGAAGGTGGCCACTCGCTTCTCGGCCAAGCACTTCCTGCAGGACAGCTTCCACCGCGGGGGCGTCGTGCCGCTGCACCAGTTCCTGCAGAGGTTCCCCGAGATCTCCCGCTCCACCTATTACGCCTGGAAGCACGAGCTCGTGGGTTCTGGCGCCTGCCAGGCCCTGACCCCCACAGAGGAGCTGGCGAAGCTGCCGGAGCAGCAGGTTGCCGAGGGGCTGGGATGCTCCTCGACGGCCGCGTCCAGCCCTGGCATGGTCTTCATGCAGCGGGCCAAATTGTACCTGGAACACTGCATTGCCCTGAATACGCTGGTACCCTACCGCTGCTTCAAACGCCGCTTCCCGGGCATCTCCCGGTCCACCTACTACAACTGGCGCCGAAAAGCTCTCCGAAGGAACCCCAGCTTCAAGCCGGTGCCGGCCCTCTCGGAGTCTGGGCCTCCCCAGCCAGTGCCGGTGGGCGAAAAGGCCTTGCTCCCTTGGAAGGGTGGTGAGGTCGGAGACGGGGCAGCGAAAGCCACGGGTGGGGGTCCACCCGCCCCGCGGGCGTTCCTGCCCCTGAGGGTGCCGTTGTCCCGCTGGCAGAGGCGTCTGCGCAGAGCGGCCCGCAAGCAGGTGCTTGGTGGGCACCTCCCTTTCTGTCGCTTCCGCCTCCGCTACCCGAGCTTGTCGCCTTCCTCCTTTTGGGTCTGGAAGAGTCTGGCCCGGAGCTGGCCCAGAAGCCTGTCCAAGCTCCAGATCCCGGCCCCCACCTTGGGCAGAGGGAGCAGGAAGGAGGCAGAGGAGAAGGAAGCTGGCAGGAATGTGACAGCTGCTGTGGCGCCCCCTGCAGGGACCCGGCTGATGGCAGCTTCGCCAGGGGAGGATCCAAGGAAGGCCCCCCCGGGAGGGCCTTCCAGAGAGGGTGCCCTGCAAGAGGGGCCCACGGCCCAGGGTCGGCCCCCCAGTGGGTCCCTGTCCAGCCACCCTGTGGGGACAGCAGCGGCGGCAGGGGGCCGGGCTGGCCAGGTGCTGGTGATGGACATGCTGGCCACTACGAAGTTCAAGGCCCAGGCCAAGCTGTTCCTGCAGAAGCGCTTCCAGTCCAAGAGCTTCCCCTCCTACAAGGAATTCAGCACCCTCTTCCCCCTCACCGCCCGCTCTACCTACTACATGTGGAAACGTGCCCTCTACGATGGCCTCACCCTGGTGGACGGCTGACGGGGAGGTGTGCAAGGGGCTGGGAGGAAGGAGGACACTTGAGAGAAGGTCAGAGGCCTGAGTCGCCCCCTGGCTTGGCCAGGATCCCTTTTGCCCCCACAGTGTCTACAGTGACCCCGAGGGCAGCTTTGTGTTTCCCAGCTCCGGGGCAGAGAGAGCCAGAGACCGGCCGTCTGGCCTCCTGCAGACAGCTGCAGGACCAGGGATGCTCTCTTCAGTTGTTTACCATTCTTGTTTTTATTATTGCATCTTGGTTTTTTTAGTCTTTTGATTTAAGTGAGTTGGCTGGGCCCCCTTGCCCCTGTTGGAAGCTCTATGTATGTGGGGACCCGAAGGGAGGTTGGTTAGCTACAGCTGCTTTCAGCTTTTCCCAGGGACAAAGGGAGTGTTGTAGCATGGCCATCTGTCCCACTGGGCAGAATATATGCCTTCAGTTTCTTTTGGGGGTTGGCACCCCCTTTATTCAAAGATGTTTCCCAAAGCAATGTTAGAGATCAGATGTGAAGCAGGTCATAACTTCTGCTTGGTGCCCCTAAGGGAGAGAGTGCCATGCTCCGTATGAGCAGAAGCAGAGATGAAGAAGGACCGAGGCTGACCTCTAGGGGAAGGTCCTGAGCCTGATCACTGAGGGCTGGCCTGTTCATTGCGAGGAGTTTGGTAAAGGGCCGGGGGAGAGAGCCTTGGGTCTCTGCTTGCTGGTGCTTGGTGCATCTGCTGTGGTCGCCTCAGCCCTCGGGGACCCCTATTTTTCTGTTGAGCTCCGCAGAGCCCATGCCCCATCTCCAGTGAGAGACCACTCAGGGCCAGGCAGGTGAGAGACTGACTTTGCATTGTCCAAAAGTGAAGCTGGAAAACCAAAGAAATAAAGTGATGTGGTGCTCACAGCCCGTGGTCTCTGGTATTTGTTTTTGCTTTAAGTGACTGCTCCTTCCCACATTCCCTTTGATTTAAGGGGACTGAGAGTGGCCATTTCTTTTCCCAGGTCCAAGACTTGGAGGCCAGAGGGAATTACTCTGGGGTTTCTGGTTAGAATTAGATGTTGACCTTGGGTGTTCTTCCAGCTGGGCACAGGGCTTTGGCTGCTTGGAGAGATACTTCCCAACAAATGGGAGTTGTTGTTTAGTTGTTCAGTAATGTCTGACTCTTGTGACTTTGTGAACTATAGCCTGCCAAGCTCCTCTGTCTGTGGAATTCTCTAGTCAAGAATACTGGAGTGGGTTGCCATTTCCCTCTCCAAGGTATCTTCCTGACTCAGGGATCAAACCCGTGTCTCCTGCATTGGCAGGCAGATTCTTTACCTCTGAGCCACCTGGGAAGCCCCAACAATGGGAGAGAACTGGCCAACTCAGTATGCTCAGAGGCCAGGCCAGCATGAGTGTCAAGTCAGTGTCAGGCTTCTTTGGGCTTTGAAATGCACCCAAGCAGGCTAGGTTCAGTCACAGGTGAGGAAACCAAGCCTCAGCGTGGTTCGCTTGCATGCCTTCTCCAGCGGGGCTGAGTATTATGGCCAGTGCCGTGTTCCTGAAGGAGAAGTTCCCTTTGGCCCTTTCTCCTTGTGTCTAGGTATTCCGCAGTAGCTGTCATCCTCCTGGTCTTGGGGAGTCATTCTTGGTTCTGCTATTTTCCACCCCCACATCAGTGCATCAGCGAGTCCCGCTGACTCTGACTCTAAAGTATGCCCGGAACCCTCCTCTTCATGCTGCTGCCCCACCATCTCTCCTGGTCCACATCACAGGTTCTCCCTGGCTCCTCCTCCCACTCCTGCATTATACGATCCATGCTCCAGAGGGCAACCAGAGAGATCTGAAAGCGAAGTTGGGTTCTGTCACCTTTCTATCTGAAAGGTGTCAGCGGCTTCCCTTCACTCTTAGAATTCCTTGCATTGCCTTACACAGTCCTTCCTTCCTAAACTGGTCCCTCTGTTGTCCTTACTACCACATACAGCCACGCTGGCTGTCTCTGATCTTGAATGTGCTGTGCTTACTCTTGCTTTAAGGGTCTTCGCATCTGTTCCTTTGGGCTCTGTGCTCTGCCTGGAGTGCTTTGCCCTGTTATCTTTACAGGGCACGCTCCCTAACATTCAGATCTGAGTCACTGCCCCACATCCCATCTACATTCTCTGCTGCTGCTGCTGCTGAGTCGCTTCAGTCGTGTCCGACTCTGTGTGACTCCATAGACAGCAGCCTGCCAGGCTCCCCCGTCCCTGGGATTCTCCAGGCAAGAATACTGGAGTGGGTTGCCATTTCCTTCTCCAATGCATGAAAGTGAAAAGTGAAAGTGAAGTCGTTCAGTATTGTCTGACTCTTAGTGACCCCATGGACTGCAGCCTACCAGGCTCCTCCATCCATGGGATTTTCCAGGCAAGAGTACTGGAGTGGGGTGCTATTGCCTTCTCTACATTCTCCACATGGTGCTTATTCCCATCTGTCTTTGTTGTTTATTTACTTACTTGATTATCTTACCCCCACACCTCCTTAACGGTATAAACCCCATGAAAAGCAGGGCTTTCCCTGGCCTGGTTTATACCACTATATTCCCAGCAGGTAGATTAGTTTCTGATCCACACAGTAGGCACTACAGTTTGTTGAAAGAAGGAATGAATGAATGCAATGGGACCACTGTGATGTCTCACTGTTACTCTTCAGCTGCTTTTTTAAAAAAAATCAAACTGAATCCTATTTCTCATTGACCATTTTTTTTTTCCCATCCCTGCAGTGCCCACCTCATCTAGGCCAGCGACTTTGCTCTCATCTCTGATTTTTGAATGGTTTCCAAATGGATTCTGCCTCCACTCGGACTATCCCATTTCAGTCTCCCTGACAAAGCCCAGAGTGATCTCAGTCTGACTTGCTACTGCATTTCCCATTACCCTTAGCACAAAACACAGGCCCTGAGCCCCTACCACCTCTAGGCTTATTTTTCCCCACTGACCCGTCTTGCCACAGCCCTCGCGCACACAGCCTCTGGTCGCTCTGCTACCCTTACCACCCCTGCTTGCCCTTGCCCCCTACTTGCTTTTCCAGGAACCACGCAGCATTGTCATGGAATGGCCATTGTTATCATCTCTCTCACCCTGTGGAGTCTCTACTGAACCCCCAGGGTCAGTGTAGTTCCTTAAAGAAGGGACTGGACACGTGAGGTTCCTGCCTCAGCTGTAATGGCCATCTGTAGCCAGCAGGTGGCACTCTAGTGCAGCAGGAGACAAAATCTCGTGTTCCTTGCAGTTTACCACTCTTAACTGCTGTAGCTGTCCAAAGGTGGCACCAACGTCCATCCTGAGAACTGCCTTGGCTGAGGACGTTGAATTCTCCTGTTTGCTCCCTTCCTAAACCCTCAATCAGAGCAGATCTGACGCCTGGAGCAGCGTCACACAACGAGGAGTAAAAATCACCTGGATCTCTCCCTGGGGGAGTATGGATTCCAGGGCCCTACCTGGACCTACTGATTCTAATCTTATCAGAGAAGCAGTAATATGCACAGGAGAGAGCTTTTCAACTTTGCCATGCCTCACTTTCTCCATCTGTAAAATAGGGATTGTAGTAATGCCTGCAATATTGCATTTTGCACACAGTAATGCTCAGTGAGGGTTTGTTAGGTAACAATGATGTCCAACTTGAGAACCCCTGGGAATCTAGTTCCGGTTTTCTAGGAGGAAGCTAATGCCTAAGGAGGTTCTTGCTCAAGTTAGCCTCTAGATGAAAAACACTCCTGTCCCAAGACGGGATGGTCCCTTTGTCAGAGGCCAGCACTGAGCCTAAATCTACAGGGAGACATTTTAGCTTCTCTTGGAAAAAAATTAAGAAAAATGATTTGTCAATATTTATTGATTTCGAAAAGGTTTTGTTAAGTGTGGCTCAATTACTCTTCTGTAGAAAATCTGCTTCCTTTATAATCTGCTTAGAAAGGCAGAAATACCTAAGCAGTGGCCATGTTTGCTAAGAATACTTCATGCTGATTCTGAAGTTGACATTTGTTGAAATTATTTGCTGGGTTTTTTTTTTTTTGGCACCAGTTTCTATATCAGAAGCAAAGGTGGAAAGGAATTCCAGTGAGTGAACAATGTTTGAATAAAGGGAGAAAACAGAATATGTGAGGTTAGCTTTTCACAGTCTGTACTGTTGTAACAATGGGTTCTAAAATTTTGATTATAAAAGCTTTACCTTAAAAAAGCAATCGGTTGAAACATGAATAATTAAAAAAAATTAAGTATCCATCTATTTCTCCCCTGCCAGGGGGCAGGAGTCCTGTGTTTTAGTGGAGATGATCTTATTTAGCTTGATGCTCAAGGTTGCTCCTCAAATATTTCCAAAGTCCAGCAGCACTCAGGCGACTTGGGTGGCTCATGGGCCCTGAGCATCACCTCATATCTCACCCCTCCTGGCTGTTCCATTTTTGCCTCATTCTCACCAGCCACCAAGCTGGACTGTCCCCATCCTCCACCATGTGCTCTCTCTCAGCAATTTTCCCTGCGGTTGCTGCCAACGCCAGGTGATCAGATGACCTGGCCGGAAAGCTGGGTGTGCATTATCCTAGAATTTCCTCCCCCCAACATCGCCATCTTGGGCTTTCCCGGTGGCTCAGGCAGTAAAGAATCTGCCTGTAATGCAGGAGGCAGGGATTCAATCCCTGGGTTGGGAAGAGCCCCTGGGGAAAGAAATGGCAACCCCCTCCAGTATTCTTGCCTGGAGAATTCTATGGACAGAGGAACTTGGTGGGCTACAGTCCAGGGGGTCGCAAAGAGTCGGATTCGACTGAGTGACTACCACTTTCACTTTTCACATCTCTGTCTCAGCAGAACCATAGGAACGTTGCAAGCTTTTCATATTTCCACACTGCTGGGTTATCACAGGAAAGATAATTTGATTGGTTCAGGCCATCCTCACCCTTTCCTCTGAGCACAGGTCTCATGCCAGGTCACATCTGAGGCTGCTCAAGTCTGGTCCAATCGCCTGTGCCTGAGGTGCTGGATCAGCCTTGCTTGCCAGAGGGTCTGGCAGATGTCACAGGCTCCTCTCCAGCAACCCATGATAGGCTGAGCCCTGTGCTGTAAGCCGATGATACAGAACCATTTGGTCTCGACTCTTGTCCTAGCAAAGGCCTCTGTTTACTGGCAGCTGAGATGTGACTCAGGCTTTCATATGCACACAGTGGGGTTACAAGGGAGTGTGGGCTGGCTTTGGCATTTCATAACTCACCCTGAACCACTCCCAGCTTGAAGCTTCCTAGGGCCACCTCTTCTCCAGGAAATGTAGGCTGCCTGGGGGTCTTGGAAATGCCTCAATTACTCCTCAAAAGACGCTGGATGCTGGTTGTTAAAACTCGCCCCAGTTTGGTGACTGCCACAGGGTGACAGGAACCTGAAGGACAGACTCCCTGCCACAAGGCAGTTGTTAAGGTGGGGCTGGAAGACTCTGGAGTACAGGTGAGGGGAACCTTCTCATGCCCTTCCCAGCCCAGCATGCCTGTGGGTTGTCGCTGGCAGGTTCCTGAATATTCCCCTTCCTCGTTTATCTCATGGAAAGGGAGGAGGAAGCTTTCAGGGAGATGAGAAGCAGCTGAAAGCAGGTTTAATGGTATAAAAATATTTTTTTCCATGGAAAATGACTTTGAAACTAGCATGAAATCCGCTTAGCTCTAGCGGCTCCTCCCTGTCGGGCAGGGAGAGAGCTGGAGGGGGACCAAGAGGGTGTATCCAGGAGAGTTGGGGGCCGACAGCTGCTCGTGGATGACCCTCCCACCTGAGGACTCTAGGGGATGGCAAAGAGGGAGACTGCTGGAGGTCCTCCCCAATCCTCATCCGGGCTAGACTGCAGCTCCCAGGTTGCAGGCTGGGGGGAGGCCAGCATCAGGGAGGAGGGAAGGCACAGGCTGTAAGGAGTCAGGGAGGTGCTTGGGGAGCGCCTGAGTGCCTCTGCGTTCTGACCCCCCCAGCCCAGTCTGGCTCAGAAGGGTTGATGCAATTTTGTGGCTTGGCTATGTTGACAGTAAGTCAAGCTCAGTTTCTAGGCCTTCTGACTTTGGGCAGAGTTATCTGTTGTCATTTAAGACAGAACTGAGGGACAGTGAGTGGGTATAGCTAGGCAGAGTCAGACACAGCTTAGTGGCTAAACAACAACCTGTTGTCATTTAACACAGTACTAAGGGGAAGTGAGAGGGTATAGCTAGGCGGCATTGCGGTACCCAGGACAGGGACTGGTGGCTGTGGAGACTTCAGACCTCACCTTTGTGGCAACAGGAGGGAGGCTGGTATCTTAGGGAGATCGAATATTTCATTCATTCATTCGGTTCCCATTTGTTGAGGCCTGGAGGCAAGGGAGAGGAAGGATGCAAAGTTAAGACCTAGTGCCCCTTGGAGATGTTTAGAAACACTGACCATCCGGTCGGTTCTCCATCCCAAGTTTGAAGGTTCTCAGAAATCTGGTAAGTCTTGTTGCTCATGCACTCAGTCGTGTCTGACTCTTTGCAACCCTATGGACTGCAGCATGCCAGGCTTCCCTGTCCTTTACCATCTCCCGGAGCTTGCTCAGACTCATGTCCATTGAGTCCGTGATGCCATCCAACCATCTAGTCCTCTGTCATTCTCTTCTCCTGCCTTCAATCTTTCCCAGCATCAGGGTCTTTTCCAATGAGCGGCTCTTCGCATCAGATGACCAAAATATTGGAGCTTCAGCCTCAGGATTAGTCCTTTCAATGAATATTCAGGATTTATTTCCTTTAAGACTGACTACTTTGATCTCCTTGCAGTCCAAAGGACTCTCAAGAATCTTCTCCAGCACCACAGTTCAAAAGCATCAGTTCTTCGGTGCTCAGCCTTCTTTACGGTCCAACTCTTACATCCNTATTCAGGATTTATTTCCTTTAAGACTGACTACTTTGATCTCCTTGCAGTCCAAAGGACTCTCAAGAATCTTCTCCAGCACCACAGTTCAAAAGCATCAGTTCTTCGGTGCTCAGCCTTCTTTACGGTCCAACTCTTACATCCATACATGGCTATTGGAAAAACCATAGCTTTGACTAGATGGATCTTTGTTGGCAAAGTAATGTCTCTGCTATTGGTCATAGCTTTCCTTCCAAGGAGCAAGCATCTTTAATTTCAAGGCTGCAGTCACCATCTGCAGTGATTTTGGAGCCCAAGAAAATAAAGTCTTCCACTCTTTCCCCATCCATTTGCCATGAAGTGATGGGACCAGATGCCATGATCTTAGTTTTTTGAATACTGAGTTTTAAGCCAGATTTTTTACTCTCCTTGTTTACCTAGTAAGTGTAGTTTGCAATTTTATGTCTTGGTTCAGGATCTTAGAGGATAATTTTAATTCATTTTACTAGAGAGGTAAAGACAGAAATAAAAGATATTTACAATGATAATTTGCCATTGAAAGGCAGACATCTCAATGCAATAAGGCTTTGGTTTTTAAAGTCAGTCCCTCGAACTAGGGGACTTGGTATGGACTTGTTATGAACTGTGAAAGAGGTGGGCAGTGATGCTATAGAGGTACGAGGGAGCAAGCTTGTCTCTACTTGAGGACTGGGGAAAGATTTCTGAAAAAGCCTCTTAAAAAGGCTCATGTACTCCATAGTGGGTGAGTAGGGGAGGAAGGGTCTGAGGACAATGATAATTCTCAAGCTGGGAAAACTCTGAAGAGAGCGGGCCTTCTTTTATTTATTTATTTATTATTTTAGTTGAAGGATAATTGCTTTACAGATTTTTTTGTTTTCTGTCAAACCTCAACATGAAGCAGCCATCAGTTCAGTTCAGTTGCTTAGTCATGTCCGACTGTTTGCGACCCCATGGACTGCAGCACATCAGGTTTTCTTGTCCATCACCAAATCCTGGAGCTTGCTCAAACTCATGTCCATCAAGTTGGTGATGCCATCCAACCATCTCATCCTCTGTCATCCTCTTCTCCTCCTGCCTTCAATCTTTCTCAGCATCTGGGTCTTTTCTAATGAGTCAGTTCTTCGCATCAGGTGTCCAGAGTATTGGAGCTTCAGCTTCAGTATCAGTCCTTCCAATGAATATTCGGGACTGACTTCTTTTAGGATAGACTGGTTTGATCTCCTTGCTGTCCAAGGGACTCTGATGA